>PVKA01006177.1:0-85316 GCA_004027165.1 Ctenomys sociabilis | reverse complement strand
ATTGAGCTAAGAGAAAGTAGCTGTATAAAGAAGCAGTATATTTGTGAAAAAAAGTATTGGGAGAGAAAACTAGAATTGATTATTAAAATCAGAGTTTTGAAAATAAGACTTGTACTTTAGGAGTTCAGGACACCAAAATCATGTATTCAGTTTTCTCAAAATTATGTTTGTGAGTCTCAGTCAAATTATAAAATCTGAGCTCCCCTAGCCTGATGAAGCAGAAACAAAAGAAGAAGTGAATTTCTGGCCATCTGGGGATGGGAAGATTGTGGAGGAGGGCGCTGTGGTCTGGAAAGAGTTCAAAGAGCCAGTGATAGGGGAGGTTCTTGCCCAGTGTAATCACTCTGGGCTGCAGAAGCAGGGAAAGTACTCTGGTTGGTTGGGAGTGTTACCACCAGCTGTCACTCAGAGCCCTGGCTGACTGGGCCCAACTTCTCCTCCACTTACCCTACTTATCCCCAGAGGAAGCGAATTTTCATGTTACTTATCACCTTCAACTGGAACACATTCCCTTCTTTGGAAAGAAGGATTTCTCTGTTTGATAATGCCTACTGATAGATTTTTAGAACATCCTTGCTTGTCTCTCTTTGCTCTATGGCCTACATGTACACATTAATGTAGATAAATCCTTGTTTCTATTTTTATGAGACCAAGAAAGTCTACAAAAAGGCTAAGTCTTTGCTGAGAAAAACCAAAAGATGAAATTTTGTGGTAGGTATTCATTGTTCATCTTTCTGGTTCCCTTCTATCCTTATGTGGCACTTCCTGTCCTAAGAGAAATGTCTATTTTTCTATTCCAGATGAAAGTGGTAGGACTGTCACTCTGCCTCACTAAGTCACAGAGATAAGTGTATGATCAGGGTCTGGCCAACCACAGTACCCCCATCCTTAGACCACAATGATTAAACTAAGACATGCAAAACTGTGTCTGAAGCAAGCCCAACCAGAGCCCTTCTCTGGGATTTTCAGAGATGGCTGCCTAAACTTTTATTAGTAACCAAGATCTTTCTTCATGCTGAAAGAAACAGTTGGAGAGGGAGAGAGACCTGGTAACTTCCTTTTAAACTCCTAGATTGTAGTAGGTTACAACCTGCTTCTGTGTTATCCCTTCCCTTCCCTCCACTCTCCTCTTCTCTTTTATTTAAATTGTTTGGAGTTGTATTCTGGTCACTTCAACTTAGAAACGAATTGTGAGTAATATAAAAATTGTTCCTTGTCTACTCGCTTTGCTGTTGACTTCTCCTTCATAACTTTCTTGCTCTAGGACAACAAGCAAAGCCTGATGAGGTGGATCTGTCAGGCTGTTAGTGTAGGCTTAGCTTAGGTGGCACTCACAGATGTGATACCTTTTCAGTACACTGCGACTCTGTATTCTCAGCTCTGTGAAGTTATGCTACTTAAAGAAACTTCAAAATATTTATTAACAATATACACAGGGATCCTTGCTCTTTGAGTTTAGTTTCACAGTAACAAAAATAGACTTTGCAGAGTATTTTGAGAAACAGATAAAAATTTGGTAATAGCATACATTAAGTATCAAAATGAAAAGTGGTTCTGAGAAAAGGTGTTATCTCTAAAGATATTATTAAGGTGTTTCGTTAATACAGGAAACAAGATGCTGTCCCATTCCCTACCAATTTATGTTTAAGACAGTGTGTGTGTGTGTGTGTGTGTGTGTGTGTGTGTGTAGAACTTTGCTGCAGAAAGTAGGCCAATTTAAAATTAAGATCTTTAGATAAAAATGTTTTCTCTGTTTCCCTTTCTGTCTCTGTGTGTTGTGTGTGTGTGCAAGCATTTGTGCATATAACAAAGGAGTCTCACATTTTTTTTCCTGATCAGAAGTGCCCGTATGTAAATCCAAGCCCATGTTTCTGTGAGTGCCCTGGGGCAAATGGAAGGTGAGAGCTGGGAAAGGGTGGGAGAGATGAGGGCCCCTGAGATAATCTTCCCACTCAGGGTTAGTGACCTGGGGAATGAGATGTGGCAGCCATGGTGACCAGGTGGCTAGGCTGGTGCCTGGGCCCTGTAGAGTCAGTGTTCTGGCTTGAGTGGTTCTTGTCTGTGGAGAAGGACAGGGGTGGCAGCTTATAGCGAACAAGATGTGTTCAGCTTATACCTATGTGGTGCTGGTTAGAAGGGCCACAGCAGGCAAGAAAGGTGGGCCAGGAAGCAACTAGAAGTGATGTGAAATGCCGTCCTCCCTCTACCTGCCTACATTTGTCACAATGACTTCAAAGTCTTACCCAGTCACAGCAGTACACCCATGGATGTACTGGAGGAATGTCAGGCCTCCTCTAGGTTAGCAGCTGCCACTCAGTAAAGTGCTTGTTCAGTTGAGGGAAATAGTGGAGAGAAAAGTTGGCGACTCTTGATTGAGACCTTGTTATCATGTCACAGACCATGGAAGAGCAAGCAGTCTGTTCCTTTCATCCTTCCGCCCCAGGGATTTTGTAGAGAAAGTAAACCAGGAGCACGTGCTCATTGGCAGAGGAGAGGTGGATTGTGGGAAACCTGGGAGGAGGACAATGCTTTTAGGAGGCTCTGTCATTTAATTTTCATCACAATCTTTGAAACAGAGTTTATTATGTTCAGTTTACAGATGAGATAACTCAGTCACGGGGAACTTAAGTAATACTCTCAACATGATATAACAAATAATTTTCATTCCATTTCTGTCTTCTCTTTGTGCTACCATCCCCCAGTGCATAGCACTGAGTTTATCATATAGCAAGCCACACATAGTACGAATGGTTCACATGTTGGTACTTGTTGAGAACCATCAAATCAAGTTCTGGCTTAAGCACAGTGTGGTAATAGTAGGGGTTTTATGATACCGAAGTAAGCAGATTCTCTTGTTTATGATTCTCTGGGCCTTTCTGTTTCTCTCTCTCTCTCTCTCTCTCTCTCTCTCTCTCTCTCTCTCTCTCTCTCTCTCTTCTCTCTTTTTCTCTCCTTGGTTATTATCCAGTTTATTTCTCTCTCCTATATATGAAGAAAATAAAGATGAATTCCAAAGAGGAGGTTGTTTGCTTGGAGAAAGCCCTTGCTGAGTTAGTTATTTAGGAACCCACTGGCTTCATGATCTTCTTTGTGGGTGAAATGAATGACAATTGGTTTGGGGCAGGAATGGAAGAGAGACATAGTAGCATCAGGGCACCTGGTGGGAGACTGCATTCAGGGAGAGAATGGGGTAGAATATGTTCCTTTCGGTGCCATTTATCTTCCTTTCCATCAAAGCATCTCCTGCAGGCTTCATTTGAAGATATAGAATTATAGGAATTAGATATGTTACCCTATCTACAGCAATGGCAGGATCATTTGTCAATGAAAAAAATTCAATTGTAGAGTTTCTGGAACACTCTTTATGCTTGACTTATTTCTGAGATCTTTTTAATTGGTTTTGAGTTTTTCTTTTTTGTTTCTTTGGACAGAGTCATTAACCCCTGTTCTGCTGAGTTGAAAGAAGAAATGAAACCCAATTTTGTTTTATTTTTGTCAGAGAATCTGAGTAAGATGGAAGAGCTTGAAGCTCTGCCTACCATGCACAGTGTGACTGCATGCACCCACTTGCTCTTGTTAGCTCAGCACTGTTGGGGAAGAGGATCACATAGTCCGCTATGACTCGCATACATGCTAGAAAATTTCTGGGAAATGGAGCACCAAAATCGAAGGCTGAGCTTTTCAAGTTGGTGCGTGCTTATTCTGGGGACAGGGTTATAAGAGAAACACGTCTTCTTGCTAGCTCAAACTCTCTCACTGAACTGTGGATTGTCAAGGGTCAGTGTATGGGTGTTGACAATGTTTTCTTTCTTGTGAAAGAAGAGAGAATGAATGAATGAGTCCTAGGCTCAGAACTGGCCGCCAGCTTAGAATGCCTGCTGTGAAACCCAGTATAAGCACATAGTGGTCCCTTGCTCTTCACTCCCTCCTCAATCTCTTCCCTTGGTCTCTCATTATAAATTGTGTCCTCAAAATTTGGAACAGATGAAGATGATAATAATCAAGTTGATGATTGTTATGGTTTGTGTCTAGTTGTCCTCCCCAAGCCTCATGTAAACTATGGAGTAGACACAGCCGAAGGAGCAACGAGTGGCTTGAGAGGTGGGGCCAGATGACCAGGGCCAGGCCCATGGGGCAGGGCCAGAGAGGTGTGAACCATTAAACTGGCTAGCCTGGGCTGTTTCAGAGGGGTGGAGAGAGTCATCCTGGATACGACAGTGCCCCAGCCTCTCGAGAGCTCCAGGGTCTTAAAAACCTCCAGTAACTGGGAGCTAAATAAACCTTTCTTTCCCTCATTTTGAGTGTCAGGTATTTGTTCCAGCAAAGACAGAAGCATCACTAAGACAGTAATATTAATTAGTAATATTAGCAGAGCAACACTTTATCAAGTATTTGATATATATGTATTATATATAATATATAACATATATAATTTAACATATATATATATATATATTAAATTTTAATAAATGGATTACACTATTCTTACTTTATGAGACCTAGGGAGTAAAGACGTGCTCAGAATTATGCTGAGAAATGGCTGAGTCAGCATGAGGTTCCAGGGTGTTTAACACCGAGCCCACACACTTGAACAATACTTCATCTTTCTTCCAAGATTGGCTGGACCAAGAAGCCTAACCCTGTCTTAGACCTGAGCTAAAGTTGGACTCGAAATCATTTTTTGAGAATAAGGACCATTTCAGCTCTTCACTGAGTACCCAAATCCATGTGCTAAAGGCCACAACCAATGCCACTCACATGAGAAACTCCTCCGTGCCAGTGTTCTTGCAAGAGCTGCAAACATCCAACCAGAAGTACTGAAGAAAGCTGAAACTGGATTGGATTTGGTGTCGCAAGGAGGGAAATGTTGGATTGGGGCCCATGGCTAACAGGCTGCATGGTTCTTGCAGTACCTGAGACTTCCCCGCTGCCACTCAGCCTGTACCTACATGTGGAAGCTTCCCCGTTTTCTCTGCAGCGCTACACTAAGCTCCTTTCCCAGAAATCTAAGCTCAGCTGCATATGTCAGAAAGAGGGCAAGAACAAGGAAGCAGCTCCCATAAAAGTAAAGAGCTCTTGTAGTTCTGAGTGGTACAGTGACTCCAAGAAGCTTCACTGAAGCTAATAAGACAGTAGCTGCTGAGGAAGTGGTTGACGGAAACAACTCCCCTGCTGTAACCACAGGAGAAGGAAACACAGGAACCACTGTGCTTTGGTGGGAGGACAGTTACAGGGATTTTTTTTTTCTCTATTGCCTTTCAGAAATGATACAAGTACTCTTACAGCACTTTTAAGATGAAGATTTTTTTTTTTTTACTGAATTGGGCCAAAGTCATATAATAATGAAAGCAGCTATTATTTATTGAATATTTATAATGCCACAAACTGTGGTAAACTCTTTGCGTAGCATTCATGTGCTTTCCACAATAACCTCCTGAGTTATAAGCCATTATTATTTCAATTTCACAGATGTGAAGACGAAAGCGCAGGAAGGTTTGCCCAAGGCCACAGCTAGCAAGTACCAGAGTCACAATGGAGAACAGATAACATTGCTGCATAGCTTATCTTTGTAATTATTTAATAGTCTAAGGGGAGGAAGAATATTTATTGCTTCTTATATTTGGTAGGTAAGAATTCACACTATACATGACAGTCATATTGTTTCTTTAGATTATGTAGAAATAATTTTCACTAAGCAGAGGCTGATTCATGTCTCTACAAAACATCCTTGGAAGAAGGCAGTCTTGTTCTTTGTACGTATGTGAACCATGTTATATGGCTTAAAAATGACTATTACTTTCTCCCATGTTGACTGGCTCATTTGATAAGTTTGATTACTGTAACCCAGAAACAATTACAGTATCAGGCACCTTCTGTGTATGGGATGGTATGCAAAGAATTGGAAGTGGAAGAGTGGATGAAGCTGACCTTTCTCTTGTTCCCATGGAGAAGTTGACTTCATTTGAAGAATGGCTTTAAGCTGCAGTTTAATAAGAGAGCATTCCTAAAGTAATCTTCCATTTAGCTGAGCAAATTGCCTGAAGAATTAGACAGGAGCTTTTTAAAAATAATTTTATTGAGAAATAAATAGCAATGAGAAAATTTCAAAACTAATTAGTAGGACAGTTTCAATAACTAATGCATTGCATATTGTTGTCTGGAGCTTTTTACATAAGTAATAAAGGGAATCCAACTACAAAGTAAACTCTGACAACATTACAAGAAAGGGGGTCTCTGGCTGATCATTTGTTGCTCTCTTTAGTGGAGTGAAACTTTATTTTTTGTCAGAACTGGGGGTTGAACCCAGACCCTTGTGTTTACCAGGGAAGTGCTTATTCTACTGAACCCTTGGCCCATAGTAGAGCAGTACAGGATGGGATTTCTGGGTGGATTTTTCTCAGAAAAGTTCCAAGTACCTTTAAGAAACCTTCAAAGCCATTTCTTGCTGTTGACACCATTGGTTTCCAAGCCAGTACAAGCCTTCATATGAGTAAAACATCTTGGGGACATCTCAGAGGAAGATTCCTAAAGCAGAAGAAGGTTCTCTAATTATTACTAATATTGATCACCTGTTTCTCTAGCATTTTGCTTAAGTCAATGCAAATTTTGAGTTGGGTTAAAGTTAGTTCCACTTGGGGTACATTAAAACAATCCTGATGAGACACTGGCCCAACTGGAAGAACTGAGATGAACTAAGAAAGAAGTAATTTCTCTCCAATTGGAATTTAATGTAGAGATAACCAAACCCCTGCTTTCTAAGGTACTAAAGCACTCTCCAATGTGGAGTTAAGGCCAAGACAACATTTAATATTTCCCTGATAGCTAGTGTTGTGAATAGTCTGGGCCCCGAGATTGCTTTCCATCAAGCCATAGGGCAAAGCCTGTGATAAGAGTAATTGACATTAGATGGAAAATTTTAATTTCATTAGCTGGAATTGGGAAGGTTATTATTTTTTTCTTTCATTGATGCCAACTGCTTGGGGACAGTTAGAAAGTGCAGAGGCACCGTGAAGTCTGAGCCTACATTTTCTTGATGTGGTGGTGTACCGCACCACACTGAAGAGATGAAGACACTGGAGCTGTCCCAAGGGGAGTGACACATAAGTCACCAACCTGTGCACCTCCCCTGGCCACTGCTGGAGTTGCTGAGGCTGCACAGATGAATGTGGATGGAGCCTCCGAAATTGTGACCCCCGGTTGCCCAGGCTTCACAAACTCTAAGGAAGATGTCCAAAGAGTGTGACAGCCTGAGAACAAAACCCACATGGCCTCAGACAGCACAATTGCTGAGACTTCCCATGTCTCTCTTCCCTGGGACAACCTCCTCTAGTTCCTGTGGGCATCATTCAAATTCTCCTGCAGCCACCAATATGTAACTTGGTCCACAAAAACTCTAGAGTCTCACTCTGTCCTGCAGTGCAGGCAGAAATCTCTACTGCTGCCTCCAGACCCCTGGTTTGACTAATGTGAAGATCACTGATTTTGACTTAAACAGATGTTAAGAGAGGAGAAGGAAAGGAGATAAAATTTCTTGTTTTCTAGGAGATTGCCTTTTGCAGTCCTTCTCTTGCTATGCTTTTTGGTTTCTCTTCTTATGCTACCATATTCCTCTGCCCCACTGGATTAATTTGGAAGAAAGTTTATAATGTTTTATTTCCAAAAGTTGGAGTAAAGTGGACCTAGGTCTCCCTTCTTGCTGGAAGGGAGATTTCCCTGTGGGTGACCTATCGTAAAGGCCTAAAGTAGAGCAGAAGACAAAGGCCTGAATAAGAAATCCCATGTTTTGGGGGTGTACCTCTTCACACCAACAGGGAAATTTGGAGTCAGAGTTTTAATTGAGTATAATCCTTGAGGAGAATGCCACTAATCTGCCTCTAGGATGATTTGCCAGCTGAGGATGGGTTAAGCTGAATGCCCAAGGCCTCCAATGTATGTTGGGCATTTTGTGACTGGGGACACAAAGATACTAGGCAGAGGGAACAAAACATGAAGACTACATCCAGTTGATGTTTCTTTAATTAGGCTAAATCTGCCTGAAGGAAGGGCCACCTCAACACTGTGAGGCTCGGGCCACATACCTGGGTTGGTGGGAGAGGCTCCTTTTCTAATTTTCACGAAGATGCTACCTTGGCTGCCTTTGGAGTTCTAGGAATCAGGGATGTCTTCCAGGGGTGTCAACCATGCTATGGGCAACCCTGAGAATTCTGCAGGAGTTGCTGGAGAGTTGCGAGCTCAGCATCATTAACTCTCCTTCTAACTCTGGTCTTCATAAATTGCAACCATTTTCACCTTGAGCATCAATCTTGGGCTTTCCATGGGGACTGATTAACTTTGCTGGAAAGTTTTGCACTCTGTGGTTCTCTTCCTTTTTGCATTTAACAGAGTTTTCAGTATCTTCTTTCACTTTGCAGTGTGAGAATTTGGAGAACTGATTTTTGGAGAATGCAAGCATTCCCAGGAGAAAAATCTAGGGTATTTTTCCAGAAAATGAGGAAACAAGTGAAACAAAACTGGTTTGTGTGGGTAGGTGCTAGACTCTTTTTCTATTCCTCATGTATGTCATAAGGACTTGGATCTTGTGGGATGTCTATTAGAAAATAGAGTCCATCCACATAGTGGAGCCTCACAATCATATCTCTCTGTTGAGCATGTTTGGGTAGAAATGCAGGGGACCAGTCACATCAGGGAAAGGAAAGTAGTGAGAAACTGGTATTCCTGGGCCTCAAGTTTGGAAGCCCATCTCTCATTCATCCTTCCCAAGAGAAGCAACTATTGGATCTCAAATCTATATTCTGACTGTTTTAGAACATTGAAGAAGCAACATCATTAAGGAAAAAGTTGAAGGGACTAATTCTAGCACTATCTAGTTGTAACTTAATGTTACCTTGGGAAAATTGCAGAATTTTACTGCAGAACCTTTTGGGATTGATGTGTGTCTCTTCTACTTCTGAACATTTCAGTCAGTGTCTTACAAAAAGAATTTTATTGATTTGTGGCTTAGCAAAGAGAAATGATCCACCCCTTTGGCCCAAAATTACCTTGTAAAGAATATATGACTTTTTAAAAACCTTTTCAGGATACTCTGTGTATCTTATCTCCAGTGCTGTAAAATTTCATGATTACATGTCTTGGTCTGTTCTGTGTATTATGTGGAGGGCTCAGTGAACTTTGTAATCTGAGAGCTTGTGTCCTATGGCTTGAGATGTTTTGTTCTTCTACCCTTCTTTGCTAATCTTATCCCCCTCTGTGTTGCCTTTCTGAATTTCAGAGTATTCAGATATTGGGTTTCCTGGTCCAAGCTACTCACTCATTCAAAAATCTTTTCTTCTACTACTTTTTAAATTTTGATTAGTACATATTTGCAGTTTGTAATGTTTGTACTGCTTGTGTGGAGTTGGTACGTGTACATAGCCTGTCCAGGTTCCTTCTCTTCATCCTTTATCCCAGCTCTTCTTTCATCCTCCCTCCATCTCTCCATTCCCCTCTTCTTTGAGAAAGATCTATGTATTTTCTTACATAATGTCTGTTTTATTTTGCTCTTTATTTGTAATCTGTGTTTCTTATATAAGAGAAACCATGCTTTTTATTTTAAAGAGAATAAAAATATAGATAAGACATGGGAAACAATACACAATTTCAACAAAAGTGATGATAGGTATTCAACAAGGGCTGTTATTTAAATATCATGTATCTGATATATTTCCCACAACATTATGGTCTCCGGGTGCTTCTCTCTTCCTATAAGAACTTTCTCTCATGATTTCCCTATCTTGATCTTTTTATCAGTTAATTAATCCTGAAAGCTTTCAAAGATGCCCAAACTTTTTTCTTTTTTTTTTTTTTTTTCATGGAGTGGTGAAAAAGAACAGGCCTGGGCATGAGTGCTTTTCACAAAGGCTTCCGGCAATCAGTCTGTCCTCAGCTCACTGCTCATACTGGCTCTCAGAGGCATCTGGGTCCTCCAGACCCAGAGCCTTTCAGGGACTGGGTGCCACAAAGCCCCTTGCTTCTCACTGGCCATCCTTCCCAAGCTAATGGGTTTCAATTTTCCCTAGTGAGCCTGTCACTCGTGCACGTGCTTTAAGTCACCTTGGTTTCTGTTGTCTGCCCTTTTGGAAAGAATCTTTGTCCATGTGATTCACTCCTTTAGATGTCGGTACTTTCAATGTTATTTCAGTGGGGAGCAAATATAAATGCTTGCTTTTGATTTCCACACTTTCCTGGAAATCCTTAAAACATTTTATCTATTTCTCTGCACAGAGCCCTCTGATCTTCATGTAAAATGGGTTAGTGCAACTCTCTGCCATTCAGGATCCTGGAAACATAAATGGAGGGTAAGTGTCTCCTTCAGAAATATGTGACCCCGAGGTTCTGGTTGTTAAGCAGGCCATCTCTTCATGAAATTTAGAGAGGATTTCATTTCACAAACAGTACCTGTGAAATACTCAGACACTAGACCTCAGGGTATGCTGGAAAAGTTGCTTTCTCCAGGGCCTTTGGCACACACAGAGTCACTTGGCTGAAACTTGACAGCATTCTGAGAAGGCAGGGGAAGTAGAAATCGGAGGCAGATGAGGATTTGGCTGGGAGCATGTGATTTAGTGATAGGGCCACGTTGGGTAAAATCCCCACTCAGGCACTTGCCTTCTGCTTACTTTTTCAATTTATTTATTTATTTATTTATTTTTATTTTTATTATTATTATTATTATTATTATTATTATTCTTTTGCGGTGTTGGGGATTGAACCTAAGGCCTTCATAGTGAGAAATATCCTCAGCCTATTTTATTGTATTATTTTTATTTTGAGACCAAGTCTCTTTAAAAATCCCCACGTTGCCCAGGCTGGGCTCAAATGTGTGATGGTCCTGCTTCAGCCTCCCAGAGTGCTGAGAGTACAGGTGTGTGCTAGCACAGATTACAGGTGTGTGGTCTCTACATATTTTTAAATTACTTATTTATCCTTTAATATCTTCAAGTTATCCATGCACTAAATGGGTACAAAAATACTTGATTGTTCATGACGAGGATTAAGTCATATCATGTATAGAAAACACAAGCCATACTAATTTTATTGCTATGGCCTACTAACATTCTTTGCTTATTGGTTCTTCCCAGCAGGATAGGAGCAAATAGTATGGAGTGTTGACTCAAGAGGTGAGCTGTGATAATCGTGCACTCTGGAACCAGGCAGGGAAGCTGCTGAGCCATTCAGGCTATAGTTATCGCCCCCTTCCCCATGCCTCTCTTCAGGGGACGCTGCTGTTTCCCTAGCAAAATGGAGTCCTGTCATTCAAGGCTCTGTGCCCACAAGGTCCACTTCTGTACCCCCAGTTGGAGTCCTTTCAGCATTAATCCCGTCACATCCTTGTCGTGAAGAGCTAACACAAGGCCCAAGGCCTTCCCCATGCTCCCAATGGGAGCCCAGGCCTGGTGCAAGCAGCGGTGGGTCCGCCTTGGCAGTGGGGACTCCTAGAGGCCATCAGATAAGAGGAACGTTGTCCAGGGCCTTGGAGGGCCTTGCCCATGCCCTTCTCGGGTGGCTTACAGGAGGAGGCCTCTGCCAGCGCCCTCCTCAGAGCTAGCTGGTGCCTGTCTGGTCTCTTCTGAATCACACAGAGGTCAGAGCTTGGCAGACTTTGCTCTTGAATTTGAGTAGCTTCCCTTCAGGGAGGTTGCAAGGCCCATCTCAGCGCTGTCAAGAAAGTTCCTGGTATAACAATAAGAAAGAGCAGCTGTTGCCTCCAGGAGTGTTGTTCCAGAACCTCCTAACAGCATGAGATTGATTTTAATATTCTTTTATGGAGGAGCTCGAAGACATTTTACAGCTGGCAAATGTTTTTAAACATATCAGGGTGTGTGTTTATAAAGCAGCCCTGCAGCAACCAAGAGGCTGGCAGAGTGTAATCGGAAACCTTGCAATTTCTGGAGAGAGCAAAGTGAGAGAAGAGAAGTGGTGGTTGTCTTGGAAGGCAGAAGAGTTCAAAGAAGAGTTCATTCTTTTAAGAGCATATTTTAGGGGATAAGATAGCCTTTCTCACATACAAATATTTTAGAGAGCCTGACCTTTCCTTTAGCCCGTGGTTAAAGCTTCTTAAAGGAAACTGAGTCTTTCTCTGTACAGCCTGATAACTATTACAAATTCACCCGGTAAGTGTTGCTCTTTCTATTATGGGTGGAGGTCCTGGAGCGCTCAAGCCACAGAAGATGGCTTTGGTTCAAATGGATGTGTGAGTTTCTCTGTGTGGCATGAACAAAGGATTTGGGTTCAGGCTTTTGGCTTTGCTGTCCCACAGCGCCTATACCATAGTTCTTTGGCCAATACAAAGATAATAGGCAGGTGCCCCGGAATAGCTCATTGCACTTAAGAAAGATCCCAACACTCCTGTAACTGTATAAAGTTGAAAAATCAGGCACAATCAGAGAAAGATCTGATAAAGTCAGACAATCCTTCTTGACTCACTGTGGTCCCCAACATAAATGAAGCTAAGAAACATCTTGGTTTAAATAGATGCTAGCTATTTAAGGTGTAATTAAAATTAAGGAAACCTAGACCCAGAATTAATGTGAGAAAGCATAAAAAGGCTTAGCTGACTGCCCAAGCAGGCTTTTTGGAAGAGCTTTTAGTGCAGTCATCATTGTCCCATACCTGTTTGGCCTTGCACTTGGGAATTTATCTGCTCTAGTACGAGCAGGCATGCCCTAGCTTTGCATTAAAAAGAAGCATTTCCCAGCTCCTAAGATATTAACAAACTCACTGATATGGAGCATGTGCAAGGAGGTAGCATGCAGTAGTCATGTACCTGTGCCCACCTCTCTGGATCATACCTTTTTGGGTGAATTCATGTTGAGAGAAAAGATCTCCTGGTCCCATGGTACCTGCTTTGATAGACCTGGAAGAGCTGTCCAAGTTCCACTGGAAAAGATGCTTTTGTGGCAACCAGAAAAGCACATGTGGGTCAGGCTCCTGGTAGACCTACTATGAACTCCTGACCAGACCTTTTCTACTCACCTTCTGTCTCCAGGCTCCAGGTTGAACTTTCATTTGCATTCATCATTAGCATATTTTGATTTTCAAAACTGTAGCTTCTTTCAATAAGCTAAAATCCACTGGAGTAGTGTCTTTTAGAAATACAGAAGCTCCCAGGGCCCTTGGCAAGATTTGGGAGACAGTTAGGTCTGGTCTGCGATGTTTGCCAAGTCTTTCTTAGGGTGGATGACATAGGGAAGATACACAGCTAGAGGTGGGCCGGGGGAGACATACTGATTTTTGTCATTTTCAGGTGTAAAGGATACTGCTTTCTGACCTTGCTTCTAAATCCCACTGCTAATTTTAGGGACTTCTCCATTCAGAAGAATTATTTTTGGTAACGTATTTTCCAGGTCACTGGGGAAATAGCTTGTTGTAATTCTACTCAGTCAAACTGCATACATACAAAATCAATAAGATGAAATAAAACAATTCCATGGCTTGCTCCCATCAGCTTGATTCATAGGTGTGTAGTCGCTCAAAGATTCTTCTCTCTCATTTGAAGTGAGGACCAGAAAAATCTTTAGAATATGTTGCAAATGTTGACCAGACATATTTGGGGTGGAGTGCTCTTCCACTCCTGGTGTCTCAGAAGCCTGAGACATGTGGCCAGTCTGGCTAGCTCTTTCTGGAGACTGCAAGGCCTGGGAAGCTCCCTTGGTTCCATTTCTTGGACATACAGTGGTCAAGCACTGAGGTGGAGTAGCGTCTCATGGGAACTTTGAAAAATGGAAATGTATACACTCAGCTTTGCTGTCTCATGTAAGATGGACTGCAATGCACAGAACAATAGGAACAATGGAAAGTGAACTAAGCTTTCTTCAGCTGTCCACAACCACTCTGGCTACACTTACCTCTGAGGGGCTGAATATCACTACACTGCACGTATCAGACCCATAGTGATCCTCCTGTTTTCAGCCTCCCAAGCGCTGGGATTACAGGTGTGTGCAACCAAACCCACTCTCATTTGCCTCTCAGTGTACCCCCAGGGCAGGGCTGGCACAGCACGCTGGGGATCGAACTCTGGTCCCTGCACCTGTCCCTGCACCTGCCTAAGCAGGTGCTTTAGTCTGCTGAGCTATCTGGCTGGCCCAGCCCGAGAAATTTTACATTAAACTTTAGGCAAGAATTTGGTCCAGAATACTGGAAAGGCTTTATTTTTAAAACTTCTACTGATTTTCTGTTTTACAAGTTGATACAAAAGTTCCCTTTGATTCTTTGGTTTATTAAAAAATGTTTTATTTTTTAAGACTATTGTCAGAGTTACTCAAATTTAGTAACAGAGGCTCCTGTTGGCTGTGACAGTTTTTCAAGCTGTCCTCATTTTTTATGACCTTGGCATTTGTTGAGGAGTACTGTTCAAGTATTTTGTAAGATGCTCTTTTACTAGAATTTGTCTGATGTTTTCTCTGTGATTAGGCAGAGGTTTTGGATTTTGAGGGAGGAAATCATAGAGGAAAAGTGTCATTTTCTTTGCATCACATCAAGGTTACAGAATATCAGTGTGATTTATGATTGTCGGTCTTGATCTTGATTATCAGACTGAGACGTTTGTCAGATTTCTCACTATACAATGTCTCTTTTTTTCTTTCATCTTTATTTCCACACTATACTCTTTGGAGGGAAAGCATGAAGCACAGTTCCCTTCCTTAGGAATGGAGGATAGCTACTCCTGGAAAGCAGAGTAGATGGATAAATAATTTGGATTTTTTTTCTGCATGGGAAATGTCTCTTTCCTTCTCTCTAGCATTTAGGAATTTAACCAAACACTGATTTTTATCAGTATGGACTCATGGATATTTATCTTATTTATTGGATTATATCTAATATGAATTTATTATGTTCTTCAGATTGTTCTAAAATTAGTCATTGAGAGTTCTGTCAGCTGGTTCCTGGACTTATTTGCAATGTTTCCATCAATGTGAACTTTTTTTTAAACTTCATCATGCATTGTAAAAAATAACATTTTTTTTTTTTTTGGCAGAACTGGGGATTGAACTTAGGCCCTTGCACTTGCCAGGGAAGCATTTATTCTACTGAGCCATCTCCTTGGCCCTGCATGATAACATTTTGATCAATGACAGATCACATACATGACAATGGCCCCATGAGATGATATTGGACTTGGAAATTTCCTGTCCTTGAGCAGTCAATGTAATGCAGTGCAGCACATCCCCTGGGTGTGCATGGTGACATTGAAGGAAAGAGACCTACTGTGTTTGCATCCATATCAAAGTTTAGAATATTTACATACCATACCTTGTGCTTGTCAATAACAGTAAGTGGCAGCAGTTCATGCGGTTGATACTCTTTTTCATTTTTAACGGTGTTTCTTCTACTCATAATAAACATTTCCTATAAAACTGTGTCTTAGCCACCCTTATCTCATTTCTGAGACAAAATACCCACCACCCAAAGTTGAAGGAGGAAGGTTTTGTTTAGCTCCAGTTTGCAGAGGTTTCAGTACATAATCAACAGGCTGCAAGGCGGAGTAACACATGCAGCCATCGTGACGGCAGAAAACAGGAAAAGCAAGCAGGGAAGAGACAAGACTGTTTCGGCCCCTTATATTGTTCTCAGGCTCCAGGCCTGGTGCAGGGGTAGCACCAACACCCTCAGTCCTAGCCAGAACTGTACCAAAGCAATCAGTGGACTGCTCTAATAAACTCACAGCCTTAATCCCAGCATCCCACGCTCCACATTTAACCACTTCTGAAAAAACCCTAAGACCACATGAGGCTTTGGGGGGACATCTAGACACAAGCCATGACAAAGAGGATGCTCTGTTTGGCCACAGGAGTTTTAGTCATCGGGTGTTTCCTTCTTCTCATAATTGCTACAAAATATCATGCTTCCTGATTGAACGATACCATCTTGCTTTATACAAGTACATTCTATACTGTCTACACCATAATGAAATTGCCTAATACATTTCTCAGAGCGATCTGTGCCTAAGCAGTACATCGTGGTATTTCCTTACTTGCTGCCATTATGGGATGCTCCACATGTATACTTCCTGCCATACTTTTGGAATGTGCTGTTTCCCCCAAGGAAATCTGCTTCGTTTTGTTAGAGAATACTATTAGGAATAAAGACGATGACTTTCTGTGGTGTGGGTTTAACTTACTCCCTTTCACTGCATGTAGTGTACTGTTGTACAAATGCACCACAATTTATTTATCCATTCCACTGTCAATGGACACTTGAGTTGTTTTCAATGTGTGTTATTGCAAATGCTGTCACTATAAATATTCTTATGTACATATTCTTATGTATGTATCCCTGTTGGGTAAGTAACTAGGACTGAAATCACTGTGTCACAGGTTCTGCATCAGTTTAAATAATAATGCCAAACATTTGGAAAGACAGAAGGAAGGATGAGCAGGAGGGTATGAGGGAGGGAGGAAATAGACATCTGGTTTCTAGATGCTCTACTTCTATAAGAATGTCATTTCTTCCAGGCTCTCGGTTGATGGAGCAGATATATGTGTGCATATAAACACGTAAATATATATATATATATATATATATATATATATATATATATATATGTGTAACTAGCTGTATCTACATAAACATGAGTTGCTATTTATGTCTCCAACTGCAATCTACTACTATGTAGATCATTCTAGCCTCATCTCCTAGCTTGTCTATGAATTCCTAGTCCAACAGAAAGAAATTTAACTCTTTGGGAAATTTATATACAGATAAACCAGTGTTAAAATTTTGCTAAACATTTTTCAGACATCTTAGGCTTTGTGTCTGTCCATGTTTTTGCCTTTCTATGAATATTTTTCTAATATACATGTATATATCTTTTATTTTCACATAGGTATTTTAATTCTTATGTATAATTTGTATTGTTCTCTTTTTCATGTAACTACAAACCAGAAGCATCAATTTTTTGCATAAGTATCTTTATATGTTAATAAATTCAGATGGGTATCTCTGGTTTTAAATATAGATATTCCATAAATTAACTAGTCCCTTACTAATGAGTGCTTCATTTTATTATTATTATTATTATTATTACTATTATTATTATTTTATTGAAGAACAAATAGCAATGAGACAGTTTCAAGACAAATAAACAGGACAGATTCGATAAATTAATACATTGCAAAATGTTTTTGTAATGTTTTGGTGTCATATAAGGTGTACACATGATATTATATTTACAGGCATTATTATAGCAGATGTCTCTAATCAGTGAATGAAGAGAGTGTAGCTATATAGCTATCTTATTTCTTTACAGCTGATTTATATCACAGATTTGACAATTAACACCCTCTACCTTGTTATCTCCCCAGTGTCTGTCCATAGTACTAGAAGCCAACATAGTATCTTGTCTAACCACTATTAGTGCAAATCTTGATTCTCATAGAATTATGCAGAAGCATGGCATATTTATCCTAACTGTACTGTTCATACACACACATCATGATTCTTCCTTTGTATCCCTCCTTTTTATTTTGTCTGGACCTGTCAAAGATGGACACTCCATTGTTATTAAACCAATTTAGATGCCTGAACTTGGCGACACAATCCAACACAGTCCAGCATTCCACATTAATAGTGAGTTATCTGAAGAGGTTGTTGACTATAGCCATTTACAGCTCAACTTATTATTATGGCCTTGCATTATATACTTCATTTTTATACTTTTCTGCTGGATGGTTAAGACCGAGATAGAGCAAGACCTATATACGAAAAGATGTAGCTTTTGTTTTTGATGAGGTCAGTGAAGTCCCCTTAGGGTTTATCTTGTAACCTGTACATTACTCTGTAGATCCTTTGTCTGTGTCATCCATGCGGATGAGTCACGGCCAATGCCTACTAATGAGTGCTGTAATTGAGCCTAAATCTGTCACTATTATAAAGTGCCACATGGAAAAATTCTTGTGCACATTACTTGTGTTTGAAATATTCCTACAAGTGGAATTTATCCTATGGAGATAAAGAATCTTTCGATTTTCCGGGGCATTTCCAGAAGGTAATTTCATTTAAGCTGAACTTCCAGCAGGCCCTGTAGGGAGCCTTCTGGCTTTATCTTGGCATCACAGTGGATAGGGGCTGACAGAGGGGCTCTGGTTCATTTCCTCCTCTGCCACAGAACTGAATCTTCTATCTCTGCCACTCCTTGGGTGGCAGACCTGGGTATTCCTGACCTCCATCAGTTGGTGGCTGAAAGCTCCCTCAAGTTAGGGTCTGGCTCATTGTACTTGATTGTTCTCTGTCCTAGTTCAGCCCTACTCAGGGGACAGTCTTTCCAATGAGCCCCAAGCTGCCTCCAAGCTCCTCTTCCCTGAATTTCTAGGTCAATCCAACCTGACCTACTTGATTATTGAATGCTCTGCATGCAGCAGCCACTACTCTATCCCTAGAGCACTATTAGCACATTTCTTTAAATACCTGAGATGGGTGAGCCCCTTTGCCAATCTAACAAGAAAGAGTAGGAATTAAACTAAATCTTTACTCAGATTTTTTATCTCAATCCAGGGCAAGACCTACTGAAAAGAAAGAGGCAGAGGATCTGTATTTAACATCCAGGTGTGATGATTCTACTAATCTCTGCCCCAGTGTCAAATGCTAAGATCACTGCTAAAAAGCCTTACAGATCTTACAGGTATTTCTTTTCAAGACTGAAAGTCTAAAAGATTCGAAGTCTTCATGATGGAGTAAAGTTATGATGACATGACCAGTAACAGCCACGAGGACTGGGGATCCTCCTGAATGTTATCTTCTAGGTGTACATCATTTCCCCATGCATTCATTATGGTGGCTAAAGAAGAGTGCAGAGATTTTGACATGTTGTATACTATGGTAAACAGTAACGGCCTTCAAAAACTGTTTATAAGGACTTAGGATACACCAGACACTGCTCTGAGTATTTTGCCTGGGCTGCCTAATTTTATCTACTACAATATTGTGAATCAGGTGCTATTCTTTTCTTCACTTTTACAGATAAGGAAACAGAGGTGCAGAAACCTAAAGCAACAATGGGTTGAAAGTAAAGGCAATGGTCAGGGCTAGGATTCAACACAGCCTTCTGTCTCCAAAGCTTGCACTCTCAGCCCACTCCCCTGTGTATTATGGGATGAGTTCCCTGCAGTAACGGGGGTATTGATAGCAGATGCTGCAAGATCTCCAAATACCCACTCTCCCCTTTGTCATTAATTGAACCAGTGGTGTTTGGAGGAGTCATATGCCTGTTTAAAAACAAGCTCTTCCCCAGACTCCCTTGTAGCAAGGGCAAGTAGGTGCGGACATGCTGGACAAAGACATGTAAACCCAAGGGACAGATTCAGGTGCCGGTCACCTTTCCATATTTCCTCCTTGCCTTTTCCTGCCTGACTGGCTGTGATGTCTGGAGTCACAGAAACCTTCTTGAAAACAAGAGGGTGAAAACTGGTTGTTCCAGGGTGAAGGACCAGAAAGACAGAAGGAGGCTTGGATGTTGGCAGCGCTAGAAAACTACTCAGCCATCCTGGGGTGCTTACATCTGACTTTTCCAGGAGAGAGATAATTATATCCTCTGTAGCTAATTTACTTTAAGTCTGGTTTCTGTTATCTGCAGTCAATAGCAATCTGTACTGAAACAAAACCCCAGCTGTCCTTGTGGGTCTTTTCAGTGCAATAATGTGTGTGTGTGTGTGTGTGTGTGTATGTTTGTATGTTTTACCTTGTTAAGCTCTGAGCCTCAATTTACTTTAATATTTTTATTCCTTATGTTATCCCTCACACCCTCTTGAAAGGCAGATATGTAGCTCATTTCTAATAATAAACAAAAGAAGAGAGGAAAAGGGGGGACAGAAAAAGGAGAGCGAGAAGGAGGGAAGAAAGTAATTATTACAAGCTGGTCATGAATTTCATAATCCAAAGAAGGGTACAAAACTGTCTTTTCTGTCAGCCCTCACAAAGCTAACCTTGGGTGGATACCCAGAATTTTGTGCCTTCTGGCCTTGGTTTTGCTTCCTCTTTCTAGTCCTTCCCTCTCTGTGACTCCAATTTTATTTTGCATAAGTCCCTGCAGTTGGAGAAACTCTTTTGAGTCTATCCTACAAAGGCAGAAGGAGGCATTCCTACAGTTGTTTGTGTAGACTCAGCTCAGGAGCTTCTGAGACTTGCTAAGTTTGATAGTCTTAAGAACATACAGCCATCAAACTACATAGGTTCAAATCCTACTCTCTCATCCTACTCTGTCAATAGCTAGCTGGATTACCTTGAGAAGTTACATAGCTTAACTGAGCTAAGGACTTGTGACTTTGTATATAAAATATTTAAAATAGTGATTCCTGACTGGGGGTGATTTTTTTTCCACAACACCTGTCCCCCCCAGGATGTTTGACAGTGTCTGAGGACATTTCTGGTTGCCACAAGTGGAAGAGGAGAGCTGTTCACTTTTATCTAACACTACAGGTTGGGAACTTATATATCTTATGATGCACCAGACAGCCTCACAACAAAGAATTATCTAGCCCGAGTATCAACAGTGTCAAAGTCAAGAAAGCCTGACTTAACACTATGTTAGTGATCGATGTTCTCTATGACAGTACAATTCACCATGCTACAATTTCCACTCAGATGAAGAGAGGAGAGAGCAAAAAGGGAAAGGGGACCAATATCTCCCTTCTGCCCTGTACATAAAGGGGAACACTGGGAAGAAGTTGCAGAGGGGTACAAATATTTGGGCTCTGGCTAAAGTGTCTGGCACTACACACACAGTGCCATTCTGACCACTCTTTATCACTGGTGACAGTGCTGTCAGTCTTGGGGGGGTGGAAGCTGCTTTGTGGTTTCTGACAACCTACAGATGGCAGGTAGATGAGTGTTCATTTGCCGTGAGTGGAGGTGGGGAAAATGCTAGAGAGAGACTCTCGGACTTAGGGTCATGTTTCCTTCACCACTGCATTGTTGGGATGGGGATACTAGGAGGTGAGGAGGATGGAAGCAAGAGCAGCTGGTGGCAGAGGGGTTGGTAAAAGGCTTCCGGAAAGGACTGCATAGTCAACCGCCTTTTGTCCAAGAAGAAAAGGGAAGTATGTTACATACATAATTATATAACAAAAGAAAAATCAAATTTATTTATTTATTTGCATTTGGTACAAGGTCTCACTACACAGCTTGGACTCATGGTGATCCTCCTGTTTTCAGCCCTCCCAGCGATGGAATTACAGGTGTGTGTCACCACGCCCGGTCTCAGTGGTTGGCTCAGTGTACCTGGGGGTGGGGCTGGCACAGCATCTGATGCCAGAGATCAAGTCCCAGTCCCTGTGCTTGCCTAAGCAGATGCATAATCCACTGAACTATCCTGCAGGCCCTGAGAAAAGACAAATTTCTATAAATTTATTGAAAATGTGAAAAATTTTGTGAACTAAATTTAAACTTTACAAAATATTCACCTATTATGAATTCTTATTATTTTGATTTTTTTCAACCTTCAAGGAGTGCAAAATCCATCATTAGCTCTTGAGACATATAAAAATAAGTGGTGGGGCAAGGTGGGCCTGTGGCCTGGGGCTTGCCCATCCCTGGCTTACGGTATCATTCCGCCCACCGTGGCTGGGTCCCTCTCTCCCAAGAGCAGCTTTGTACCTTGAATGAGTTTTCCACAGCAGCTGTGACATTTTATATTCCATGTCACTCAATTTGCAAAGATCTTAAATTACTTATTCCTACCATTGGGGTCTTTCTTGTAGGCGATTTTTCCAGAAGAATGGAAAACATCACACCACAGCAGTATAGGTGCACTCGTGTTTACAGATGGGCAATTTGTCATAGCTAAATTTTGGAAACAATCCAAGTACCCATCAACTGAGGAATGGATAAAAAAATGTGGTATTTTTATACATAAAATATTACTCAGCTGTAAAGAAATATAAACTTGAGGCTTTTATAGGTAAATGGATACAATCAGAGACCTCACTCATAAGTGAAATAAATTAGACCTGCATGTGTAAACATAGTATTATCTCTGTAATGTAAGAATACCGGAAGAGTACATAAGCCTGAAAGGTACAATAGGTACTGTGAAAGGGAAAGAAACTGTTCAAAGGGAATTAACAACTGGAATGAAAAAAAGGAGAAAAAAAAAAAGAAATATATGTATATATACAGAACGGCTAGGATAATTGTACTGCTGATTTCTGCTAGTCTCTGGAAAGGAGCAGTTAGTGCTTAAATGTTTTTCTCTCTCCTTTTTAACTTTTTGACCAATTTCGCATGTTTATAACTGGCAACCTGAATAACTAATGTGAAGACAACAAAATGTAATGTGGCAACCATTGTTGAATTCCTCTCACTTTGTTTTAGTGAAATTGTGTATCATTTTTAATAGATTTTTTAACTGTTTTTTTTTTTATTCTCTTTAAAAAAGAACAAAAATCCACAATCAAGTAGTCAATCACGAAGTCGAAGTCTCAATTCTGATTAGCAGCAGCCTCAGGGTGGAAAGGAGCTGACCCACGAGCCTCCAGTTGTGTATCCTCAAGGTGCTCTTCCTGTGGGAGCACATCACGGAGTGAGCGCTGTTTAGAATCACAGCTCACAGCGTGCCCAGTGCCCCAGGGCTGTCAGGCACAAGTGCTCATGGGAAGCCTCTCCCCTATCTTACACTCACAAATCAGAAGGAAGAAAGATCAAGAAAGCTAGTCCAAATCTCACTGGCAAGCGGCAAGGAGACAACACATGACAGATTCTAGGGTGTCATTTTATTGCTCAGAAATCGAAGTTTTTCTCTGTGGCAGCCAAAGGAGTAGAGAATCCCACTGGACAGGGAGAGTGGGTCAGCAGGGACACAGAAAGACTGAGCACCAGGCAGGCAGAAACCCCGTCGTCAGGCCCAGCCTAGGGTTAGGTGATAGGCAGAAATCTGCCAGGCAGGTTTGAAAACAATAGATTGAGCAGAGTCTCAACTGAGAACCAAGCCCAGGCTGGGAGTCCCAGCCAAGAACAGGCAAAGAGTGGCTAGCCACAGAGCCAGGCTTATGGGCCTTTCTGCTTGGTTCTGACTGTTGGCCCAGCTGCAGAGCCTGTTATTCACCTTCTTCAAAATGAAAGCTAGGGGAGAGGCTTCCCATGAGCACTTGTGCCTGACAGCCCTGGGGCACTGGGCACGCTGTGAGCTGTGATTCTGGACAAAGAAGTCCAGGTCTCTGAAAGTGAAGTGTCCTTCTGCTGCTTCTGCATCCTCTGCAGATTCTGTTTTCATCAGCCTGAAAATGTATACCCCTGACAGGTAGATTAGCTTGGAACTAGGAATTAGTAATGTACACTTCTGGGTGTATCAAGGTAGGCTGTGGAGGGGCCTGTATTTGGTCCCTCATCCCTTTATTCTCTGGTTCAGTTCCTCTGCTCTGCTTCCAGATCCCATGAACTAAGCAGAATCCCTCTCCCAAGCCCTTCCAACATAACATTTCTTTCTTGGAAGAAACTAGCCATGAACCAAATAAAACTCTTCTCCTTTAAGAGTTTTATCTGTGGGTGTCAGGTTTAAGTTTTCCCCAGAAACAGGGAAGCTAACCAATATATAGACTTCTACTAAAGATAGAGGATCCTTTCTGTGACTACAACCCTGTGAGTCAGAAGCTTCTGGAACTGGTTTATGAAAGGAGGTATTTGGGTAAACAGGTCAGAGAAAACCTTGACTACTGTAAGCAGAGACTGACAAGTGATTCTTGTTGGAACTCAAAAGACCAAAATGCTGACAGGAATTTAGATAATAAAGGCCAGGCTCAGGATGTTTCGTTGGGTAGCAAAGGATTCTACAATGGGAATTATCTTAGAGGTCATATATGTTACACTGTAGCAAAAATTTGTCTGTATTTTGCTAATGTCTTGAGGCTGAGTTAAGAGCTACAGACTAATTGACTTAGCAAATTTCAAGGCAGCTCAACATTAAGGCTGTGACATGGGTACTGATGGCTGCTTTTAGCTAAATTTATAATGAGAAGAAATATTTGAAAAATGTAAAATTTGGTCCCCAAAGAAACACATGTAAGGTAGGGACTAAGGGAGGTATGATTGCTGGAGAGACTGAAAAGAAATAGTACTTTGAACTTGGACAAAAACAAAGATGCCTTAAAGGTATATGAATTAGCAAGACCCCACACACCACAGGACTATGTGGGTAAAAGCATAAACCTTTCATTTGAGAAGAGAGCCCCTGGGTTCCACTATGAGAGAAGAGTTGTTAGGATTTTATTTTACTATACTGAACCATGCAAGCACTCAGAGGCTACTTCAGTCACAGTTCAAGGAGGCCTGCCCGCCCTCACATTGACTGGATGAAGACCTGAGTGTGACACATGTGCTGCTGGTAGTGCAGGAATGCACGAGTTGTGAGGCCATGAAAGGAAAGCCTGCAAAGGTGGGCAGGGTGCCCACCTTGACATAGGGGTGTGCAAAGCTGAGGGAATGAAGTTAAAAGTGCTCTAGACATTAGGAATACCAAGGGATAGCAGGGGGTGCAGCCAGACCAAAAGACAGCCGTGCAGGCTGTAAACCAGTGACACCGTAGAGGTAGGGCCATTCCATCGCACATCTCTGCCATGTGCCCAGGATACCAGACAGGGTGCTATGGGGCTTAATGTTGGCCCTTCTGGGCTTCATTCTTACTTTGGTTTCCTTCTTTTCTATCCCCCTATTCCTCTCATTTGTAATGGGAATGTTTACCTTATGCCATTGTACCTTGAGATTATGTGACTTTTTATTTGATTGTTACAGGGTATCATAGTTAATGGTTTGCCTTGATAATCATACATTTTAGACTGGCACTTTTGAACAATGCTGGACCCTTAAGACCTTGAGGGAGAGAACTATTGCCTTTTTGGTTATAGGTGTGATAGTTGTATCACAGAAGACAGTATTATGAATTTATTGTGTCTACTTAGAGATTAAGTATAGTTTAAAATTACATGTTTGGGTGTCAAATGGGCAAGGGGTAGAACATGATAGTTAAGTTCAACTGTATCAACCTTATCAAAGCACACTGCCAGAGGGCTTTGGGTAGGTCTTAGAGGTGTCTTTGCCATGAGATCCATATCATTCTCTCATTCTCTCTGGTACTGCTTCCCTGCTCTGCCCATAAACTAAGCAATGTTACTCTGGCACACCCTTTCATCATGGTGAGTTTGCCTTTACACTGGCCAACCAAAAGCTAAATCCTCTGAAACTGTGAGCCAAATAAGCCTGTCCTCCTTTTAAATGGTTTATATCAGATGATTTTCCCCAGAAACATGGAAAGGATCTAATTCCTGCCTCCCTCCCCCACTTGGTCTTCAGGTCCAGCTCCAGTGTTTCTCCTCTGTGAGTGGCCTCGCATGCACTCCTCCACCCATGTGACACTGTATCACAGTGTCTTTCAGCTTAACTTTTTCCCAATTGTGCTCCTAGACCCTCAGATCCTAGGTGATGAAAGACTATTTCACAGTCTTTTTTCAGCTCCTGGACTACTGGATGGCAATTCAGTTACTAAGTCTAGGGTCTCAATAGGACCTTTTCCAAAGTGGCTATTTCCTCAGAAATGAGGGGTCTTTAATAATGGTGTCTGAAAAAAAGTAATAAACATTTGAACCAGCAATTTTAACCCTAGGTGTATGCCAAGAGAAATGAAAGCATATGTCCACACAAAACATGCACATACATTTATGGCTGCCAAGTAATTCTCATAACCAAAATGCATAAACCACCTCAATGTTCTTCAACTGATGAATGGATAAACAAATGTGGTACATCCATACAATACAGTATTCATTAGCCATGAAAGGGAATGAAGTGCTGATACGTGATCTGACATAGATGAACTTCGAAAATATGATACTGAATGAGCCAGTTACAAAGGGCCCCATGTTGTGTGATTCCATCTATATGAAATAAACAGGTCAGAATATGCAAATCTATAGTGATGGCTGGTAGACTTGTGGCTGCCAGGAGGTGGGAGGAGAGGACTTGGAACTGCTCCAGGCAGATAGACAGACAGGTAGACAGATGGACAGATGGATAGATGGATGGATGGATGGATGGATAGATAGATGGATGGAGAGATAGATAGATAGATGATAGACAGATAGATAGATGATAGATACATACATATATACATATATACATACATACATACATACATACATAGATGCATAGATACACAGAGTTATATTAGTTCATATGGATTTCACTGTGGGCATTCATGGTGTCCCCTTGATCTAGAGGCCCAGGGTTTGCCAAGGCAGGGCTCCAAGTCCCCAAAGAGAAGCATCATTCTGTCTTCATTTCATTGAGTTCCACCCCCCACAGCCATTCAGAAGTTGCTTCATAGACTCTTCCATTGCAGGAGGGGTCCATTGACAGTGCCATGTGTGTCAAGGGCGATACCTTGGGCTTGAATGGTAGGCATAGGAGGCCCTGAATATTCAAGGATGAACAGGATACAGTTATTGCTCTCCAGGAGGGAGTGAAGAAAACAGCAAAGTGACAGTGCTAATGCAACTCTCCATGACAGAGCAGATACATGAGGGAGGGGGCTGAGGCCCAAAGAAGAGGTACATGAGCTGGATGTGGATAAATGGAGTTGATCAGAAAGATAAGATAAAGGGAGATTTTCAAAGCTAAGGGGATGAGAAATATCCTGGGATCTTGTAAAGAGTTGAGGATGGGGCCAGTGTGCTAAATGGATGAACAGATGAAGTTGGATATCTTGTGTAGGAACAAGACTTGGAAGGATTTGTCCACTGGCCACAATTTGAAATTTATCTCAATAGAGAAGAAAAAGTACTCAAGGATTTTAAGTAAGGATGATCACATTTGTGTTTTCAGAGGAAAACAACATCTGGGAACAAGAAGAGATTGAATTAGACAAATCTGGAGTGGCGCTCAG
Organism: Ctenomys sociabilis; assembly: GCA_004027165.1. Lineage (NCBI taxonomy): Eukaryota > Metazoa > Chordata > Mammalia > Rodentia > Ctenomyidae > Ctenomys > Ctenomys sociabilis. The sequence goes on along the minus strand of PVKA01006177.1, from coordinate 58,417 downwards.
CCAGGAGGCTACTGCAGGGATCAGTCCAGAGATGCCAAGATCTGGTGGCCATCACTGGCAGCAGGGATGGAGACCACAGGGGCAAGATTGGGTCAGGAGGCTGAGTAGACGTGGATGTGCAGTAGGTTAGGGATGCATAGGAGGCAGAGGGGTCATTATGTGAGAAGCACAGGTTTGGAAGGATGACAGGCTGAGTTCAGGTCAGGGTGGAAAGGTCAAGCTGGCCATGAGCGGTTGAGGTTGAGGCTGAGGGCAGAGGCCTCATGTGCCAGGATCCCTGCACAAAAACCCCACTTCTCCTCAGAAGGTCATTTTTGGGAGCCATGACCTGGAAGCTGCAAGGGAATGCTCCTGTCAAGGTCATTCTGGTTTAAATGCATTTGTCTTGTTGGCAGTGATTTTATGCTTTTCACTTCTCCCTTTAAATGAAAATGCATAAAATGATCTTCACCCTCCATGAGGATTGATTTTTTTTCCTCTCTCAGCTCTGACACCTGCTACTGTTTGCCTCACTATTAAAGCTCTGTGTGACCAGGAGACAAGCTCTAGCAGTGCTAATCAAGGTGCAGAAGGGCCTGGAGAAATGTCAGAAGAAGGTGTTAGAAAGTGACTCACAGCAGCGAGAGCAAATAAAGACACATTTCATGGGCCCCGGTGTCTCAGCAGCACCTCAAGACAAAGTGTTACCAATACAGGGCTCTGCCACTCTGATGCCATCTGCTTTTTACCACTCACTGACCCCAGCAACCTCAGGGCATGTCTTAATCTTCAGGGGACCTGCCTTGGCTGGGTCCCACCCCAGGAATGCTACCCAACCTTTCTTGAGTAAATCCTCCCCACCTGTACTAGTTTCCTATGCTGCAAGAAATTGCCACAATCATAAGCTTAAACGATAACATTTCACCATCTTGAAGTTCTTCAGGTCAGAAATCTGACATGGGTTTCCCTGGGAAAAACGTAAAATGTTAATAGTCTATGCTCGTCTTAAAGGCTCTTGAGAAATATCTATGTCCATGTCTATGTCTGTCTATATCTGTCTATGTCTGAGTCTGTGTCTGTCTGTGTCTATGTCTATCTCTATCTCTATCTATCATCTATCTATCTATCTTTCTTTCTATATTTCTATCTATCTATCTATCATCTATCTCTATATATTGCCTTTTTAGCTTCTGAAAGGCACCCTCATTCCTTGGCTTCTGACTCTTGTCTACCTTCCCCACCAGGAACAGTGAGCTCTCTCACAATGTCACTCTAACCTGCTTCCTATCTCTTTTCCCACTTTTAAGGACCTATTTGTCTTAGTCTGTTTTGTGCTGAGGAAACAGAACATCTAAGACGGGGTAATTATTGACCCACAATTCTTGACACCACACTACCCTTCAAGGCATAAATAGTTTGAGCATATCTTCTTCTGGACCATTTTCCTAATTATTGTAGCCATACAAGACTCTTATAGTGTTGCCTTGATAAAGCCCCAACTGCAGCATATCTACTGTTCTGGTTCTCTGTCTTCTTGCTGTGGTTTGGACTTCAAATGTCTTCCAGCCCATGGTATTATTGGGAAGCGACAGTCACATGTGGCATGAGAGTTTAGGCCTTCAATATATGAGTCTGGTGGTGGTATCTTAGTTACCTTCTTGTTGTTGGGACAAAATACTCAGCTCACACAAGTTTAAGAAGGAAAGGTTTATTTTAGCTCACAGTTGGTATAGGCTTTTGTCCATAGTCAGCTGGCTCCAATGCAGGGTGGTAAAGAAGAAGGGTCTCACAAAGGAGAAACAGCCCAGGGCACAGCAGACAATATGAAGCAAGCCATCCTCCTCTTCCTTTTCATTCCATCCAGGCTGCAAGCCTATTCGTCGGTACCACCAACACACGGAGCACATCGTTTTTCTCCAGTCAGTGTGTCCACTGTGGCTACCAGCGTGTCTAAAGGTCACACAGTTTGCAAGTAGTGGAGTCAGACTTCAAAGCTGGGCTGCAGATGGCCGTTTGTGCTCTTTATTTTTCTTCTGTGGTTATGAGGGATGGTTCCAGGACAGCCAGAAATAAGGGCAAGTGTATGTCTGCTGACTGAACTGGACCCCAGCTGCCTGCAGGCATGCGTGACTCAGGAGGAGGTGTCATCTGCAGTCATGAGGATCGACCTACTGGGGCAGGGGCACAGCGGGAAGTTCTGCCTAGCCATGTGTCCTCAATTTCCTTGGGCCCTGCACCCACGTTGGGTTTCTCTTCCTTTTCAGCAGGCTCAGGCTGCAGAGTAAGGCAGAGCCATCTCCCAGGCCCAGCTTGTTTGCCAATTTATTATCATGCAAACAAATCTTACCTTGTGGTATTCTTGCTGTAATAAGAAAGAAGTTCATCTAGTTGCAATTCTGCAATGTGAGCAGACTTGTAAAGGGCCTGTCTGTTTTCAGATCACCTATTAATTTGCCTCACGCTGCATCTCCAAATAGCCTCTGCTCCTAAATCAGGGCCATTTTGCTCAGGTGTGAGGAGTGGAGTAATATTTTGGGGTGGATATTTCCCAAATGAGACAAGATGAAAACGAACCAAATCTGGTTCTATCTCCAGACAATAAACCTGAAGGAATGGGGGGATATTTAAATATAAATCCTTTACTTGTGAAAACTTTTTGCTCAACAGAACTGATAAGAAACACACAGTGTATACACATGTACACGTATGTGTGCATGCGTGTGTGTGTGTGTGTGTGTGTGTGTGTGTGTGTTAAAGCTGTTGAGATCTCAAGGTCATCTGGGGATGGCAATGTTCCTTACTGGATGTGTAGTCCCAGCAAGCCCGAAGGCTCCCTTTCTGTCTGGGTATGCCATGGGTCTTGAAAGGTCTAGTCCAGCTCACGAGATCCCTCCCTTGCTCTTGGGGCTGAAGGAGGGTACATTTTCAACATCTTCTATTTCCCTAAAGCCAAGACACTGCCAGTTGCTGTCCATGTGACACTTTGTTATACTCTCAAGTTGCACAAATGGAAAAAGCACGTTCTCTTTGCCCTCATGGGTAGACAGAGCCAGAATAGAAACGCACAGAGGTCAGGCAGTAAAATCCTTAGCTGGACCCAGGAGTTCTGCAGACACCGGTCTACTTCATGGCTAAGGACCTGACTAGGTTCCCCTGGGGACAGTGTCTGCTGTGTTTAAGAACGTAGAATTACAACCCAGACCGGGAGATTTAAATGTCCTTATTCTGTGCCCTGCGACATTGTTCATTAAAGCCCCAGTGTTTTAATCCCTTTTTGAGATTGTGTTTCTTGATTTATCTTCCCCCTTTCCATATGGGAACCTAGTGACTTTCAATTACCATTATCTGCAAGGAGATGTGTCTGTGTACATAGCCAGGGGCTTTGATGTGCTTATTATTTGCAGAGCAGTTTTTGAGCTCTCCCTGGTTTTTCCTTGCTTATATGATTCTGCTTAAAATCTACTGTAAGTCTTCACACTTAGTCCCATTTGCTTTTAGACTACTGGGCCTTTGGACTCCTGTGTCACCTGCTGAGCTATGTATTATTCATGGATGCACCTGTTCTTAAGTAGAAAGACAAATAGAGCCTAATTCCTATTTTCAGATCAGAGTGCGGAGGGTAGGTGTGAAATCAAAGTTCTAATTTGTAAACCTGCTGCTCTGTCTATTCATACATTGTTTCAGAAACATCCCTAGAAAGCCCATTTCCTGCAGGAGGAAGAAAGTGCAGATCCTTGCTGGGGACAGATCTCTGCAGCCTTGGATGCTGCTCAGCTGTGTTCTTGCTGGCAGGAATGGGTAAGTGGGGAGGGCAACGATGCATCACTCGAACCCACTTCATATTGTTGAAGAAATTTGCGGAATCTGGAAAATGGAGCAAATTGCATGCTATTGGAGGATTTTGCAAGGTTTACATTATTGCTGGCCTTTAACCTCTCCTCTTCTTTTGTTGCTGATGCATTTTTTGTTTGTTTGTTTGGTTGGTTTTTTTTGAGACATGGTTTCTGCTATGTAGTTCAGGCTAGTCCTGAATTTAGTGTGTAGTGCAGGCTGACTTCACACATGATGATCCTCCTGCCTCAGCCTCCTCCTGGAATTATAGCTGAGCAACCCCACATCCTTTGCTACCATTGATTAGTTTTGTTTCTAAAATTCATTTTCACAGTATTTCAAATGGCCATCTGGTTGAGGATTATCCTAATCTTAATTGTTACTTTAGTATGATTAATCTTTGGGCTTCTTAATGTACTAGGATGTAACACCTTATTCTGGGGAGATTTTTTTTCTCCCTGAATGACCCAGCTTCCATTTGTGATTCAGATCAATGTAGTCATGGCTGTGGCACCCACGGCAAAAAAATCCAAGAAAGATTTTGAAAGGAGGTGGATATTTTGAAGCTAACAGAGCCTCGGAAGATTTTGTAATATAGTTTAAGTGGTGAAAATGTGGTTTGTTGGGTTAGGAAAAGCCCTACTCCGTATCAGTTAACTGACTTTGGGTAAGCTCTCTAAATCTAAGTAAACTCAGACAGGCTGGAACCGAATGGGGAGGGTGAAATGAGACGTTACGTTTAAACACATATCATTATTACTGAGTCTGTGAGCCAAGATTTTCAAGGAAGACATTAAATAGGAAATGGCTAGAAACCTGACAATGTGTGGGCAGATGCTGCCCAGGATGGTTTGTGTTGAAGACAGCCATCTCCATGACAACCACAGTGCCCTCTTCTTGGCAGGTCCCCTGACAAATCACCTACAGCTCCATTGTGCTTTAGCTCAGTGGCTTCCTGGCCATTTCAGGTGTTTTAGCAAGGATGAAGAAGGTTTTCCTTCTCTATAATGAGTAGCTTTAATTAATTTTCATTACATGCATAATGCATCAATGTATTCTCTTTATTGAAAAAATTTAAGCATTACGGGTAATGCTGAAATCCCCTTTGAGCACTATCTCTAATCCTTATCTCTGTTTCAGAGGTATCTCTCATTACCAGTCTGATATTCCCTATGTACTTTAGCACACATTCAAGATCCAATTATCTATCCTGTAGGAAAAAAACTATTATGTTATATACATAGGTTTTTTTTAAGTGTGTAAGCTCTCATATTGTGCCTTCTACACCTTGATTTTTATTCACTCGGCAAGAGATCTTGAAGACCTTTCTGTGTCAATACATATAAGACATTTAAAAGAAAACTGCTATAAATGGGGCTAGGAGTGTAGCTCAGTGGTACAGTGGTTACCTGGAGCCTGAGTGTGATTCCTAGCACTGTGAAAACAAAGCCCTGTTATATAGGACTGTGGTGTGGGTGCACCATAGTTCATTTAGACAACCCCATATGGGTGGTCATTTAAATTATTTCTCAATTTAGCAAAAGGCTTTTAAAAAACTTTTTGCAAACAAAGTTGCAAACAAGCATGCTCAGAACTGCCTCTCTGGCCTCATGGATAAATATTTGTCCAGGGAAGATATGGAGGAGCAGGGCCAATGGGCCACACACTGTGTGGTTTTGCACTTCAATAGATCCTGCCAAATTAGTATGCGAAGTGATTGCACCCATTTACAGAGATACTGACAGAATGTGGTACTATGCTGTTTCCCACAGCCTTTTTATGTTTTCCAATTTAACAGATAAGAACACGTCTCCAGTTTGCTCTTTGCCAACCAAAATGAGTATTTCTAATGCATATTTATGGAACATTTTTATTTCCTTTTCTGTAAATTACTATCGTTTTAATTTGGTGTCTTTGTCTACTGGATGGTATTTTCAGTTTCTTTTTTTATCTGTGGAGGTTCTTTATATATTCTAGATACTGATCCTTTGCTGTAAGTATTTCCTTCTTTTGTCTTTTAACTTCCTTGGTGATATTTTCAGCTGTACAGGAGTTTTTGCTTTCAGTGTAGTCAAATTTTCAGTCTCAAGTATTTTGTTGTTTTTGTGCCTTGTTTAGAAATCTTTTTAGTACCAAATCAAGAAAAAAATCTTCTCCCATGACAGTCTACTTTTTTATGTTCAGGTTGTCCGTGAGAGAGGCATGCTATGTAGGGGTCCCCAGTCCGCACAGGCATACCCAAACCAGGTAGGACTGTGCTCACAGCTACAAACTGGCCCAAGACCAGCCGGAGGCATGAACAGTCCCGAGGTGTCCAGCAGAGGGCAGTATGGGAGCGGCTCTGCCTCTACCCTAACCCTGAGGGTTCAGAAATTACCAAGTTGCGATGAAAGAAGCACGTATCTTAGCCCGGGAAAAGACCAGAAGCAAAGTCTATTTCCGAGTGTGCTCTGTAGAGGGAGAAAAAATAAAAACCGGGCCAAAGGGAAAATGTCCTGGCAGACTCTGTGTGTCTGACTCCATCTAGGAAGAGAGCAGATCAAAGCGAGTGGGGATCACAGTGTTTCCTCTGAGGGAAGCTTGGCTGTCCGCTTCAGTCTGGCCTGCAACCCTGAGATGACAGCTCCAGTTTTACAAAGGAAGTGCTCTTTACTGGACAAACAACGCGCGGGCTGGAGACATGCAATCCCCAAACTTGTCCTTCTGACTTCATCAATAATTCAAGCTCTGCATCTTTTTGCAGGGAAAAGGAAGAGACCAGCGACCAGGGACATAGTTGCCTTCAGAGAGTGCATGACACAGCTCCCTCCCGCCCCGCCCCGCCCCTCCCAGCAGCCCAGCCTGGCAGATCTATCTTCTGCTGTTGGATTATTTAACGCAATCAGCAGGAGATTAACCATATCAGGAAATCAGAAAAAACAGTGGTAGTGAAATGCATAGGTCTGTATAAATGTACTGATCCACATGAATGTGCAAGTCTGATCCAGTCTCTGGGCTAAGGGGCTGGGTTTCCTGCACCACCGCTCTGCACCTTCCTGTGGCCTCCCTGTGCACCAGAGGGAGACGGTGTCTCTGTCTGGGGTAGGGGAGGGGTTGCACTAAGACCATGGGCTCTGTGAACAGAGGCTGTGTGAGTCAGTGGGCTGCTTGCTTCTTGGTTTCCAGTTCATGAGAGGGGAAGCACCTGCTAGTGGGGAAACCTGCTAGAATGTTCCATTCTCCCCGGCCTGGGCTGCAGTCGCTGGTATTTTCACTTCTTGGAAGAGTATGGACAGCTCCAGCAGTGGGCATGTCTGACTACTGTCCCCCCCTTTCACACCTCAGTGTCAGTGTTTCCCCTGAGGCTAGTGCTGCCTCTTCTCTGCTGTGTCCAGGTTCACTCACACTCATGGAGACAGTCCGATCTTTACCTCCAGTCAACTTTTTTGAGGATGTTCCTTGATCTCTTTCTAATACAGAAAGTTAAATCTAACTTAATCCTGAGGTAGACCCCATGATGGAAGCAGGGTTCTGGACTCTCTTTTCCAAATAAATAATTCCCAAACGCAATTCGGAAGTTGCTGTCCTGCCTTTCTGAGAGACTCAGCAATAAGGCATTGCAATCCTGCCTGGAAAGCCCCACCCACTGAGCAGCTCACAGTATCTGCTTAGTGTGCATGAGGGCCTGGGGTGGTCACCAGCACCACCAAGGAACCCCCCAAAACCCTGCACCATGGGTTCATTTTCTGCAATTCTCTAGCATTGATTTCTGAAATTCTCCTTTCCCTTTGGCTAAAAATATTCTTGCATTCAGTCAGAAACTTTAAAGGCAAACTGGGAGATGACAGAATCACAGGAACCTATTTGGATGCCGTATTGGTTTGACCAATTCGTTAAGGGGTGGTTGCAGGAAGTTGCCAGGGATGTAAGTTGTGCTTTTACGCAGCCTCCTGGTTGGAAAGAGGACTGCTGTTCTGAAAGCTAATCAGTGCCACCAACCTGGCCCTCTAAGCAGGAGGCCCTTTGGCTTTCCTTTCTCCACCAGACCTTCTAGACCACGTGAGCTGGTCTACTAGGCCCCTTCCTTTCTCTTTTCACAGCTGGAGCAGGCAAAAGCAAGGAAGCCCACGTGCTGCAGCTGGAGGGTCAGGACTCTAATCAACATGTTAAGTAACCTGAGCTACTGGGAGTTGTTTGGACACAATATTAATAAAACGCTGAATCTTATCCCCTCATGGGCCATCCTGGTTTTCATCACATGGCCTCACTGGCCACCAAGACTGTCTGTTCCCCAGCACAGCTCCAGTCCACATCTCCGCCCTTGTCTGGTGGCCTGAGAGAAGCCTGGCCATCTTCCTCCACACTTCCTCATGTACAGTTCATCTGGAAGGGCTGTGATTGTATCTGAGCTCTCTCTAATGAGCATGTTTCTCCCTGCCTCCAGCAGCAGGTTTGGTTTAGAGTCCTCTGGACCACTGTCCTGGTTCCATAGCTTGCCAGTACTTCAGCCACCTCTGTTTCTCTCCTCTGGCTCGCCAGGGTGAGCTTTAGACCATCTAAGCCTGTCCATGAGACTCTTCAGTTAGATACCCCCTGAAAGCTATTCAAAAGCTAAAAGATATTGGGGCAAAGCCCCAGGGCTTCATAAATCTGCCTTGCATGGCCCTGCCCACCATTTGTAGGTCACCAGAGGCCATGCTTCCCTCTATCATGATCTGGCTCTCTTCTTGGTTCATCATTTTATTCCTTAAAATTACTGTACTCTGTCTCCACTCATATCTTTTCCCTTTGTTTGCAGTGCTCTCCAAGCTACCAATATTTGTCTTTGTCTAACTCCTATGCAATCCCAAGCTCCACCTCCCTCAGAAGCAACCCCCTTCCTCAGAGGTCCCTTTTTTGACAGAGATTAGGCTCTGTTTTGCACTGCATATTCTCTTCAATGCAAGCAAAAGCTGTCATTATATATTTGAGAGATTGGTGTCCATCTCTTTCACCAGAGCATCTACTCCATGATGTGGGGAGTAAGACTGCCTTTGCGTACCTAGCATTGTGCCTGGAAGGGAGGGCAATCTCGGAAACATGTGTGCATGCATGAACGAATCGATGCTCTCGTGCTCTTTTTGCATGTCAGTGAGTGCTGCAGATAATACTGCAGAATGAAGGTATACATTCTGGAGAGGAGAAGCACGAATGGTACTTCTCAGAGTGTGGGGAGATTGAGGTATTTCTGACAGGTGGTTGTGCCGGGCTTCCAGGTGTCTCCTTTGCCTTAGTCTAGTCCCTTCCCTGGCACTTATGACCTGGAAGAGCCCTTCTTCCTCGTGGCCCCATGGCCTACTGGGTTCTTGGGATAATAAACTGAGCAGCTCAGGTCTGTCTTGCTAGCCATGCTTCTGAACAGACACAATGCAGTGCTTAAAAGCTGCTGGCCTCCTGGGACTTCTCTCCTCCCATTAATTATTGGCAATGCAAATGAAGCATTAAATTACAAGCAAGGCAGGTTTTATTCAAAGATTTAAATCTGTGATCAAATGGAAAGGAGGGCACCAAGCACCTGGTCTCTACAACCTCTGTGACATGTCAGGGACAGGGAAGCTGGGACTTGGAGAGAAAATCCCCTGTACTCAAGTTCTGAAGCTTTACAGGATTCAGATCACTTGGAGGAGGGGCTGGGGAGATAACAGTGGCTTAAGCACCTGCCTGGCAAGCACAAGGTCCCCAAAACAAAACAAACAAAAGGCAAATCATTTGGAGGATTTACAGATAGCTAGACCCCTCCCCTAGAGATTGTGATTTAGTTGGCCTATAGCAGGGCCCCAAAATGTGCATTCCCAACATGGTTTCCCTGTGGCACACACTCAGAGAACTACAGAGCTTTGTTCTTCCTACTCCCTGCCCATGTGTTCTGGCTCAGTGCCCCTCACACTATACATGGTGTGTGTTCCACTGCCCTGAAGATCTTGCTAGAGCCCAGATTCTGATGATGGGGTAGGTTGCACATTATTAAGTGGAATCCTAGCACTGAGGATGCAGCTGTTTCAGGGTGAGAAGCACAGCTAGAGGAGACACTGTAACTTCAAGGAAGAGAGGTCTCTTTGGCTCATGGTTTATTTCACAACCAGCCAGCTCCAAGGCCAATGCCATAACTGAGGAAAAGCTGCTCATGTCATGACAGGTAGGTAGCAGAGAAAGAAGGAAGGAGCTGAAGAGAGATGCACCCTTTCTGGTCATGTTCCCCCCCGCCAGAACCCACCTCTAAGGGGCCGACTCCTAAAAGCAAGTCAGCTGGGGTAGCCTCCATGACCCAGTCACCTTCCACAAGCCTGAGGTTTGAGGGGTCATTTGTGATCTCAACCATAATACTGGCATATCAGGAATAGGTTAGGAGACCTCAGAAAGAGTTAGGTGCCAGAAGATCTCCCTCTAAGTTTTCCCAGGTCTCACTAGCCTGGATAATAGGAATCAAAATCCCATATCTGTATGTTTGTTCATGGGAAAACCTGGCCTTCCTTTCTCCTCCTTCGCAGGACAGGCTCTCATCTAGGATGTGGATAGATGTGAAGAAACGTATAGGAAGCGCTATGCTGGCAGAATTGCACTTTCAGGTCAGATAAAAAGCCTTTCTGATGGGAGTCAGGTTTCATGAAGGCTTTCTCTGATAGTACTATATGCTTAAGAACATGGACTTTGGAGTTAAGAGATAAGGATTCCAGACTTTACATGAAGTGGAATGCTTAAGTTACCTTCCATGGTACTTAGCATTTGGTGATAAGCTGCATCCTCAGAGCTAGGATGCTGCTTAATAATGTGCAACCTACCCCATCATCAGAATCTGGGCTCTAGCATTTTTGCCGTAATAAATGGCAATTGTCATTTTTAAAGAGAAACCAAAGATATAGTAGAACAGAACTCATACGAGAGGAAATTGGCAGCTTGATAGCCTATAAAGTAGTAGGATTGTTGGCCACTGGGATTTCCTAGTTTGCAACTGACTCATTGTTTGACTTATGGAGACACTTAGTGTATATTGGAAGAGAACCATGCGAGTCTGGGTAAATGGGCAGGTAGGGAATTCCGAAGCACATGGAAACTGTCCAAAAGAACTGCAGAAACATGAATGCTTTGCTGGAGGATTTGTTTTCTGAGACAGGGTTTCATTATGCGGCTGACCTTGAACTCACTTTGTAGCCCAAGCTGGCCTCAACCTCACATAGATCCTCCTGCCTCAGCCTCCTAAGTGCTGGGATTTTAGAAGTGCAGAAGCATGAATTCTAGAACATGAGTACTGTCAGGTCCAATAGACCTTCGCTCAGTCTCTCCACAAAACTGATCACTGCCTTCCTGGAGTCCTATTAGAAAAATTGTTTTGTGATGTATGCAAACGTGCATGGTTAACATGAAAGCATAAATAAAGGACTCATTGTCTTAACAGTGAGATAATTACCTAGCATCCCTGGAGTTGCAACAACTTTAATGATATAGTGAGAATGAGAGTGTCCAGCCTCAGGTTTTTAGTTTGATTTACCTTCAAAGTGGGCTGTTATTTGCTAGAAATAGGTCTCAGCTTCTTAAACTTGTTTGTTAAATGGGATGCAAGCCTCTTCTGAAGCTCTGAGCAGAGGTAGGCAAGCAGGTAAGGCCCCCTGAGCAGGCTCACTTTGGCTGACTAGACGAAGCTGGGAAGCAAAACTGGCAAGGAAAAACCTCAACTCTCCCTCACCACCCTCTCCTCAGCTAATGCATCTCATTTATTGTTAATGCTGTTTCCTCAGGCTCATTTGCAAATAGCCTAAATAAAACATCAGAGGGAAGTGGGAGGGGTGGGCCTCTTGGTCTTCTATTACTGATTCTGCCACATTCCTGCCCTCTTTTCCCTTCCTCTGGACCCTTCATTACTCTGATTAACAATCTTTATCTAATTGGCTTGTCATCAAACATCCAAATAGGACTCCAGGGCTCTTGCAGGGATGGTGAAGTAAACAATTGTGGCTGGCCTGGCAATTGTTTTTGTTTTCCTGGATGGAGGAAAAATGAAAAACAGCAGCCACTGAATATTCTCATGACTTCCGTTAGAGAGGGGAGCAGGGAAAAACATGTCTGCTCAGCTCAACTCAGAGGGTGCTGCCGCCCCCAGGAAGGCAGCAAAAGCCCAGAACAAACCATTCTAGTCAGGTGAAGCCTCATGGGATATAAAGCCCAGTGGTTGCTACTTCAGGTGACATAAACTGGGTAGTGAGGCAAACCTATGCACAATCCTAACACAAAGCAGATTAGAAAAAGCACTTCTATGAAAGTGTGGAGTGGGCGTAACTCTATCCCTGTGCTCAGAGCTGCATAGAAGTTCAGTTCATTTTCTTTTCTCCAGGTTAACTTAGTTATTAAGTATCTTGAACCTTATAGCGACCACTCCCTTGAGGTTTTGTTTCATATTTTCCCCTTTTGTTTTTATAGCTCTACCAAACATGCACACACACACACACACACACACACACACACACACACACACACACACACCCTAAGAGGCCATAATTTAGACTTGCCAGTTTCTAAAAATTGGCTGTGTCTTAAATTTTTTTTAAACCTACATGCTCCACCTAGATTTTTTCTTATTCTTATAAATTTTCCATTTAGGAACCTGAGCCTTTCACGTGTAAAAGTTTCCCACAGTCTGGATTTTGCTGATTGCATATTTAAGGAACCGTTCAATACATTCCTTTGAGCTCTGTATTTCCCGCAACTAGGTAGCTAGATCCACAGGCTTGATTAGACTTAAATTGGATCCCTTTGGCAAGATTATAGATGGTGTTGTGTTTTTCATCAGGAGGCAAATAATGTCTGCGTGGCTCCCTTTTTGCAATGTTAGCAGCTGTTGATGCTCAACGCCTAGATCCGTTAATTCACTGGGGACTGCAAAATGGTAACGTTGTAATTCCATCATTTCTTTTTATGAGTGAACACTTCCATAAAGAGATGTTTTTACTCACCTATGATACAGTTACCCAGTGGAACTGTTCACAAAGGAAAGACAGAACAAATACTTGATCCTTGTTATTCATAGGTTTTCGAGATAATGAATACATGCTTTGCATTCTCCAAAAGTGGCCGGTTAGTTATTTTCAAACATCATTATAACCCATGGATTTAAATGCATTTATACAATCTTGATTCTTGTAGAAATACAAATGTCCCCTTTTGGGCACCAGGAGCGTCTCACCCTGTTCTGATGTCCTTGTGACTGGACCTGCACAGCTTTGCAAACTTCCCTGCTATCTGGAATGAACTGTTCCAGCTGGGCTCATATTCTACCCCAGACCTGAACCCAGCCATTTCTCCATAGAGTACTGATTTCTTTCAGTTGGGTGCAGTATTTCAAGTGTTCAACTAGAGGCTGGATTTACAGCTCAGAGTACACCATGGGGCTAGGTCATCATTTCTAGTTCTTTCAGGAGACAGAGCTAGGAGCAGGCAGTTCAACACATGTCCTATTAGGCTCTAGTACTTATTTTGAAGTTCTAAGTTGTTCAAACACAACTGATATATCAGAGAACAAGTACAGCATAGCACACATTTTGTGTTTGGCTGTGGGTGAATTTATATAAGAGAAATATCAGGTGCCATCAGGGAACCACAATCAAGCCGTGTAAGAAAACATACAACAACAACAACAAAAGAAATCAAGTGTAAATTTTTCAAAAACAAAGAGAAAGCACAACCTATACACAAAAATCTTAAGCAGAAATTGTCAAATCCTATGAAAGTAGCTCCCTTATACTGCGATGAATAACTAGTTTATTGACTTCAGACATCGTTACAATTACCAGTGGTTTTGGCTATTGGTTAAAATGGCAAGTGTGGTACAGAAAGCAGCAAAAGAATGTCCAGTACTGACACAGAAGTTAATTGAAGACAGTTAAAGAGACTTTAAATACAATTTTCAATTTTGATGAAACAAGTATCTAGTATAAACGTACACATCAAAAGGCCTCCAATCTCTAAGGTGATGTCTGACACAGGATATAAGGATACAAAAGGTGATGTAAATGCTGAATGAGGTAGTGAGCCCCACACACCCCTACCTAGTATGACAACTTTCTGTCCAGTCTCAGGGGAGCCCCTTCCCCCACTTTACCCTTCCAAAGCTCACAGTCACAAGAAAACTTCCATTCTTTTTCATGGCACATGACCCAGATTATCATATAGTACATACATTTTTCTTTACCATTTACCGCATATAGAATTATGCTGCCATTTTTACTAGAATTCTATACTTCGTTAAATTTGTCACTGAGGAAGCTCTTGGGTGTCTCACACTTACACCCATTTCTACCATAAGCTCAGTGTTTAGTTTTATTTGTTTTTTATTTTATTTTTATTTTTCATTGAAGAACAAATAGCGAGACAGTTTCAAATTAAATTAAAAGTACAGATTCAATAATTAATAAATTGCAAATTGTTTTCTTAATGATTTGTTATTGTACAAGGTGCATACATGATATTCTACTTACAGACACTATTATAGCAAGTGTCTCTAATCAGTGAATTAACAGAATGTAGCTGTATACTTATCTTATTTTTTAAAGCTGTATTATAGCACAGTTTCAATAATTAATACTTTATACCTTGTTATCTTCCTAGAGGTTGTCCATAGTACTAGAAGCTGACATAATATCCTGTCCAACCACTGTCAGTGTAAATCTTGCTTCTCATAAAATTATGTAGAAGCACAGCATATTTATCCTAACAGTACTGTTTATACAAACACATCATGATTCTTCCTTTGTATCCCCCCTTGTTTGTCTAGACCTGTCAAAGATGGGCACTCCATTGTCATTAAACCAATTTAGGTGCCTGAACTTGGTGACAAAATCAAACACAGTCCAGCAGTCCCCAATAATAGTGAATTATCTGAAGAAGTTGTCGACCATAGCCATTTACAGCTCAACTTATTATGGCCCCACATTATATACCTCATTTTTATACTTTTCTGCTCAATGGTTAAGACTAAGATACATCAAGACCTATATAACAAAAAATGTAGCTTTTGGCTCTGATGAGGTCAGTCAAGTCCCCTCAGGATTTATCTTGTAATCCTGTACCTCACTCTGTAGACCCCTCATATGTGTCAGCCATGTGGATGAGTCATGGCCATTGCTTGATGAGTTTGCTCTCTGTGAGAGGCTTAGAGAAAGTTTTCTCTCCATGTGACACTCCCCAGGCACAGTATAGATCATCGATCACCTTCCTTTGTGCATCCATAATGTCCTTGATCAGAAAATTTGGGACACAACTGAGTTTCATGATTTTACAGAACAGGTTCTCTTATGTCTTGAGTCTTCACTGACCTTGAAAGGCTAGGTCCAAAATGTTGGCTGACCTTGCAGCCCTTCTATTTCTCCAATTTTTGATCTGTGAACTTAGGTTGTTGACCATCCAGAAGAAAAGTTGATTATGGCATATGCTGGCATATGCCGTTCAGTTTGCCCTATCTGACTCAACATTTTTTAGTTGTTGTACATTTCTATTTGTATTTCTTCTTTTGACTACTTATACTAGGGGGACAATATGATATTTGTACATGTGTGTCTGGTTTATTTCACTTATGAGTATATGTTCAAGTGGCTTCCACTTCAGTATAAATGCTTCAAGTTTATCATTCTTTACAGCTGAGTAATACGCCATTATATAGAAATAGCACAACTTTTTCAACCATTCCTCATGTGACAGACATCTTGGTTGTGTGCAAAATTTTGCTATCACAAATTGTGCTGCTATAAACATAGGTACACATATATCACTATGATACGATGTTTTCAGTTCCTCCAGGAAAATTCCCAGTAGGAGGATAGCTGGCTTGAATGGGATTTCCAGTTCTATACCTTTAAGGAGTCTCCACACTGATCTCCACAATGGTTGTACTAGTTTATATTCCCACCAGCAGTGGAGAAGTGTTCCATTTTCCCCACATCCTCTCCAGCATTTATTGTTGTCTGATTTATTTATGATAGCCATTCTTTCTGAAGTGAGTTGGTATCTCAGTGTTGTTTTAGTTTGCATTTCATGGATGGCTAGTGATGTGAAGCATTTTTTCATATATTTATTTGCTTCTTTAATTTCATCTTCTGAGAATTCAGAAATGCCCATTTCTGAATTGGGTCTTTAAATTTGTGGGCCCTAATATATCTTAGTTCTTTATATATTCTAGAGAGCAGAAATTTGTCTGAGTGTTTATTTGTTAAGATTTTTTCAAAATTTGTGGATTGTCTTTTCACTCTGTTGACAATTTCTTTTGACGTGGAGAAACTCCTCAAGAAGAGTTGATCCCAGTTCTTGATTCTTCCAAGTGTTTCCTGTGCGAATACATGTTTACTCATGAACTCTTTGCCTACCTCTATGGCTTCCAGAGTTCCTCCTACTTTCTCTTCCAGGAGATTGAGTGTTTCTGTTTTCATGTTTAGATCTTTAATCCATTTTGACTTTAGCTTAGTGCATGGTGATGGAGCTGGGTCAAGTTTTAGTTTTCAGCATGTAGAAAGCCAGGTTTTCCAGCATCATTGGTTAAAGAACTATCTTTCTTCCATTAAGTGTGTTTGGCCCCTTTGTCAAAGAAGAGGTGGCTGAGTGTGTTTGCAGGGGCCTCTGTGTCTTCTAATCTATTCCATTGATCCTCAGGTCTATTTCATTGCCAATACCATGTTGATTTTATCACTGTGGCTTTGTAGTATAATTGCAAGTCAGGAATTGTGATGCCCCCTGCCTTCTCTTTGTTGGCCAGAATTGCCTTTGATATTCTAGATATTTGTCATTCCAAATAAATTTTAGGAGCGATTTCTCTAGTTCTGGGAGGTATGTTGTTGGCAGTTTGATAGGGATTGCATTAAATCTGTACAACAATTTTGGGAGTACGGCCATTTTCACAATGTTGGTTCTTCCTATCCAGGAGCATGGAATATCTTTCCATTTCTGAAATCCTCTATAATCTCTTTTCTTAGGGTGTTGTAATTTTCCATGAAAAGATCTTTGATTTCCTTGGTTAAGTGAATTCCAAGGTATTTCATTTTCTGCAGTGCTATTGTAAAAGTTATTATTTATATAGTTTCCCTCTTAGTGTGTTTGTTATCTGTGTAGAGGAATGCTATTGACTTTTGAGTACTGACTTTGTATCCTGCTATGCTACTAAATTTCCATATCAATTCTAGTAGCTTCTTGGTGGAAATTTTTGGGTCTTCCAAGTAAAGTATCATGTCATCTGCAAATAGTGATAATTTAACTTCTTCTTTACCTATTCTTATTCCTTTTATTTCTCCCTCTTTTCTAATGGCTGTTAATGATTCCAAAAATACATTGAATAGGAGGGGTGATAAAGGACATCCTTGTCTTGTACCTGATCTAAGAGTAAAAGATTTCAGTTTTTTCCCCATTTAGAATTATAATAGCTTTTGGGTTGTCATAGATGGCTTTTATCAAGTTGAGGTAGAGTCTATCTATTCCAATTTCCTATAGGACCTTGAACATGAATGAGTGTTGGACTTTGTCAAAAGCTTTTTCTGCGTCAATTAAGATGATCATGTGGTTTTTAGATTTCAGTCTATTAATATAGTGTATTACATTTCTAGATTTTTGAATATTAAACCATCCTTGCATCCCTGGGATGAATCCTACCTGGTCATGGTGTATGATCTTCTTGATGATTTGCTGTATTCTATTTGCTAGGATTTTGTTGAGTATTTTTTGCATTTATGTTCATGAGTGAGATTGGCCTGTAGTTCTCTTTTTTGGTTGTGTCTTTCCCTGATTTTGTAATCAGTATAATACTTGCCTCCAGAAATGACTTTGGGAAGACTGCCTCCTACTCAATTTCATTGAAGAGTTTGAGGAGTGTAAGGATTATATCTTCTATAAATTTCTTCTATAAAGGGACCTGGACTCCTCTTTGTTGGTAGGCTTTTTATTATGTTGGCTGTTATTGGCTTATTGAGAGTTGTTATACCTTCTTCGTTCAGTTTTGGTAATTTTACCTTTTGAGGAATCTGTCCATTTCTTCTGTGTCTTCTATTTTGTGAGCATAAAGATTCTCGAAATAACTATTGATAATCTTCTGAATTTCCACTGGGTCTGTGGTGATTTCACCCTTTTCTTTTCTTATTGCTTGTATTTGAATTTTTTTCTTTCCTCTTTTTGATGAGGTTGGCTAGAAGCTTATCAACTTTATTTAGTCTTTCTGAGAACTAATTTTTGATTTGTGGATTCTTTGAACTGTTTTCTTCATCTTAATTGAATTAATTTCTGCTCTAATCTTTATGAATTCTTCCCTTCTTTGTGCTCTGGGTTTGGTTTGCTCTTTGTTTTCTGGATGTTGGAGGTGCAACATTAGGATGTTTATTTGTTCCCGTTCTGTTTTCCTAATGTGTGAGTTTGTAGTTATGATTTTCCTAATGTGTGAGTTCATAGCTATGATTTTCCCTCTATATATTGGTTTTCCCCTAATATATAGTGGCCTTCTTTGTGTCGCTTGATCATTCTTGGATTGAAGTTGAGATTGTCTGAGAACAGAATTGCTGCTCCTGCTTTTTTCTGAGGTTCTGGGGCATGTGGTATTGTTTTCCATCCTTTGATTTTGAGCCTATGAATGTCGTTTTTTAGAACTTCTTTCTTCACATACCATAAATTCTGTTAAGTTGTGGTTGAACTTTCACTGAATTGTAGATATTGTTGAATTTCTTGCTTAATTTTTCTGTGACCCATTGATTGCTGAATAGGGTGTTGTTTAATTTCCATGAATTTAGCAAATTTTGCTGGTTTCTTTTGTCATTTCATTCCAGTTTTATTGCACTGTGGTCAGATAATATGCATGCGATAATTTCTATTTTCTTGAATATACTTAAGCATGGCCTCTGGATTAGTATGTGGTCTATTTTGGAAAATGACTCATGTGCAGCTGAAAAAAATGTGTATTCAGCTGTCGTTGGGTGGAACACTCTTTATATGTCCACCAGGTCCATTTGTTCCAAGCTCTGGTTCAGTTCTGCTACTTCCTTGCTGTTATTTTTGTCTGGTTGATCTATCTTTTTGAGACAAGGGGGTGTTCAGGTCTCCTGTTAAGATTGTATTGTTGGATATTAGCTATTTCATGTTCATTAAGTCTTACATAGTTGGGTGCTCCTGTGTTTGGTGCATACATATTTATGAATATTACCTCTTCCTATTGAATTTTTCCCCTAACCAATCTATAGTGGCCTTCTTTGTGTCGCTTGATCATTCTTGGTTTGAAGTTGAGATTGTCTGAGAACAGAATTGCTGCTCCTGCTTTTTTCTGAGGTGCTGGGGCATGTGGTATTGTTTTCCATCCTTTGATTTTGAGCCTATGAATGTCGTTTTTTAGTTAAGTGTGTTTCTTGTATACAACATATTGTTGGATTTTGTTTCTGAATCCACTGTACCAGTCTATTTCTCTTATTTGGTGAATTGAGTCCATTTACATTGATAGTTATAATTAAAATGTGTTGACTTATGATTGTCATGATATTTACCTGTTGTTGTTTACTTCTTTTTATCCTGTGTTCAATTGTTTTTCCTGTTTAGTGGGTTCCTTCCATTCTCATTCATAGAGTTGTGGTCATTGTGGTCTCTCTCTAGAACATGTTTCGGTAGTCTGTGTAGAGATGGCTTTGTCATCGTGAAATTCTTTAGTTGTTCTTTGTTGTGGAAGTATTTCACTTCTCCATCAAACTTGAAAGAGATTCTTTCTGGGTTTAATAGTGTGGGCTGCAATTTGTTTTCATACAAGACTTGAAGAACTCTACTCCATGCTCTCCTTGCCTTCATGGTTTGTGTAGAGAAGTCGGCTGTAATTCTGATGGGTTTTCCTTTAAATGTGATCTGCTTCCTCTCTCTAGCAGCTTTCAGTATATTATTCTTGTGTTGGATTTCTGGGATCTGGACTATTATTTGGCTCGGTGTGTTTTTACTTGGGTGGAAGTTATTTGGCATTCTGTATGCTTCAGTTACCTGAATGTTGGATTGTTTCCTCATATTTGGGAAGTTTTCTACTATTTCTTCTGACCGTATTCTTTTTATATCATTTGTATTGACTCCTTCATTCTCACTGGTGCCAATTAATCTCACATTGTTCATCCTGGCATCATCTTGCAGGTCATGGATTATTTTTTCCTGCACTCTCATTGTTTTTAAGAGATCCTTTCTCACCTTTTCATTAGATGTACCAGCATCCTCAAGATCTGAAACTCTGTCTTCACTTTCACTCAGTTTTGTAGACTCATGATTGATATTATTTAGATCTTCTCTATCTCTTTGACTCTGTTTCATGCAATCTATTTCTTTTTTTGTATTGCTTATTCCAGGAATCTGTCATATTTCTGATCTCCTCTTTTTTTTTTTATTAATGTCTTCTTTAGAGGTAGCTATTAATTCATTTACTGCAGAGTGTCTGCCAAATTTGGTTTCCTCTATCTATTTCCACAATTGATTCTCTATTTCAGATGCTATGATTTCAAAGAATTCTTTTTTGATTTCAGAAATTATTTCTGTTTTGAGTTTCTCTTTACCTTTCTGCTGTTGTTTCTTTGCTTCAAACGCTGTTAATTCATACTTTCCAGCTGGAATAGCGTTCTCTGCACTTGTTCTGAGTGGGCATTTGGGTTTCCCCCATATATTTCTGGATTTGATTCATTACTTTAGATGATATGTATTCAAATATTTCTTTCTTTATTTCAGGTGTTAATTCTGGTCTGAGTTCCTCTATACCTTTCTGCTGTCGTTCTTCGCTTCCGTCTCTCTTAATTCATTTCAGCTGAGTTGGTGTCTTCTGCACTTATTGGTGGACTCCCAGCCTGTGATCACATTTTTCTCCTTGTGTTTATTATTTTGTATAGCATTGACCTCTGACCTTTGGTGTAGAGCTTTGGTGCAGTTATAACCTTAGCACATAATGAAATTTGCTTGCCAGTCTATTAAGTTTGACATTATCCAGTTATGCCTGGCCTGGATATAGCTGTTGTGTTCAGTTCCTTTTTGCTGCTGCTCTTCTGGCACAACTGTGAGCCTGTGGTTCCCCTCTGTTAGGTCCCTGGTCCATAGGGCACGGGGGAACGCAGAAACTCACCCTCACACTCACTAAGCCAAGCAGGGGTGGAACAAATGCCAGGAGAGTCACAGAAGTTCTTGATTCCATGGCAGGCTTGGGGGGCAGGGGCTCCAGGGAGTTTTTCAGCAAGTCACTCTGGCGTCTTAGGCCAGTCACTCACTCAGCGGGCTTTGGGGAGGGGGAAATTTCTTTGTTTTTAAGGTAATTTGTATAGAGTCTCACTGTGCAGCTCAGGGGGTGGGGCAGGGAGGCAGCTCAGTAGAATAAGCGTTTGCCTGGGAAGTTCAAGGGCCTGAGTTCAATTCCTGGTTCTGCCAAAAGAAAAAGGGGAAAAAAAAAGAAAGAAAGAAAGAAAGAAAGAAAGAAAGAAAGAAAGAAAGAAAGAAAGAAAGAAAGAAGAAAAAAGAAGAATAAAGAAGAAATCACTATGCAGCTCAGAATCATAGTGATCCTCCTGTTTTCAGCCTCCTCCTCAGTGCTGGGATTACAGGTGTGTACCATCAGGCCTGGACTTGTTCGCCAGCCCAGCACACTCCAGGGTGGGGCCAGCATGGCATGTGGAACTGGGGAATCAAACCCCTGGTCCCTGTGAGCTCTGTGTTTTTTTGATGTGTGATTTTGTATGTTGTGGTGAGTTTTTGGAAAACTTATGTTCTAGCAGAGCCAAATACACTGGCACATCTTTCTTGAGTTCATACAGACACTTCTGATTCAACTGCAGGATTGTAAGATTTCACTTAACCTCATCTACCATACATTTTCACTTCCTGTCATCCATGCCAATAATCTTGATTCTCAAGGACACAGGATCCATAAAATGCTCTGTAATTACCCATTTGTTTTTATTCTCCTATACACAGATGATAGCCTCAGAATAACTTACACTAAGTATGAAGCTGTATTCTCATCAAGGTGGCTGAGCGTCACCCAAGGTCCTTCTAGATAAGACAAAAAGCCTCATCTACACGCATGAATTTTCTCTCTTCTTGAACTGGGACATCCACTTTCTCCTACCCTTTAGTATCAGGCCTTTGGACTCTAGCACTCTGTCCTTACCCTCCAGTGCTGGGCTGGCAGTTTTAACATCATCCTCCATGGATCTACAGATTGTAGGTGGCATTCCATGAGACATCAGCATCCAAATTATAAGAGCCGATGCTAAAAAGTGTCTTTGAATCTACCTAAATATACAACTGTCTCTTGATATCCATGAAGATCTAGTTCCACGATAACCCCTTCCATACCAAAATCTGTAGATACCCAAGTGCTTTAAAGAGTGCAGTGTTTAATATAACCTATATCCTCTCACATATTTTAACTATACGTTATCTATTTATATCCAATACAATGTAAATAATGTACGAATAGCAACATTATTTAGGAAATAATGACAAGGAAAAATGTCTGTGTTCATACAGATGAATTTGCTTTTTTAAAAAATGTATTTGATTCCTACATGGTCTCACTGTTGCAGCTTGGACTCGTGGTGATCCTCCTGCTCCTTGGACTCTGGCTGGCTCAACCTGCGATGGGGGCAGGGCTGGCATGACATGTGGTGCCAGCAATTGAACTGTGGTCTCTGTGCTTGCCTACGCTTGCCTAAGCAGGTGCTTTAGTCCGCTGAGCTACTGTCCAACACCCCAATGAACTATTTTTGAACTAGTGTTGACTGAACCTACAGAACCTGCAGCAGAGCCCAAAACTATGGAGGGCTGACTGTATCTAACTTCCTGTCCCAGCTTCTCTAGAGAACATGGACAAAAGAAGTTTAGTAAAATCCCTCTTGAGCCCAGCTGCTGCTCTCATCATGGCCGGTTGTCCAACTGGGGTTTATTTCATCTTCCAACCTGCCCGCTTCCTTCTGTCTTCTCCTGCATATGTACTGGGGCCTTGCAGATCTTGAGGCAATGGATGGTTTGTTCCTGCTTGCTTGTTAGGGATCATGGGGAATTTGGTCACTTATCTTATTTATTTAGTTTTTATTATTTGGGTACCAAGGACCTTTTTATTATTCGAACTCAGGACCTTGCCCTTGCCAGGCATGTGCTTATGCTACTGAAATGTATCCCTGGCCCTAACCTTGTTTTAAATGTTCACAGATTTTTAGTTTTTCACTAATGCCTGATTATTTTTGGAAACTATAGGTAACTTAAAAACTGTGCCATCCTAAAAACAAAACAAAACCAGGCCATCCTCAATGCTATCCTTCCAGAATCCCTGCCTGATTACCATTTTCATAGTTTGTCTTTGAGTATAAACATTGATTTTTAATATACATGTTTTAAATTTTTATAAGTGAAATCTATTTAGCCGTTCCCCATTGTGTGGATGTTGAATACACTTTTTGCCATGAAAATGTCAGATAAAAATCCTTCTGTGATTCCCTTTGGTACTCAAAACTTTATTTTGTGTGCATTCCTCCCTTGTCTATTTCATCCTCTTGAAAATTATATTCAAAACACTGGGAAGAAATAGCGAAGTTAAAATTCTTTTTTCCTCAAATACTAAACTTTTCCAATTCTATTTGTTGAATTTTTAATTCCTCCCTTATTATATATAGATCAATTAGAAATATCAAAGTCTATAACTAAGTTGTCTCTTCATGTCTATCCATTTTGCAATTATAACATATGATTATTTATTCAACTTAATAGCATGTTTCAGTTCTTCAAGAAAATTCCTCCAGCACTGGGGAGGCTGATAAAGGAGGATCGCTATGAGTTTGAGCTGCATGGTGAGACCCTGTACCAAATTAATTAATAAATAAATAAATAAATAAATAAATAAATAAATAAATAAATATATTTTTAAAAATTAGTTGTTTTGACCACATTATTTTTAAAGACTTCTAGCAAAGGAAAGGTGAAAAGTATATGTTGGGGGTTATTTTGTTGTCAAAAGTTTTCGTATTTAAAATGTAGCTATGACTGCTTTTTGACATTTTCCAAATGGCACACAACATCCCAGGAGGTGCTGGACATCTCAAGATGGGCTGGCAAGGTTCACGACAGCTTATTCAAAGTTGAGAAAATGCATTTGAAGGAAGGTTTAGGATCTGACATGAGACCCTGCTTAGGAGGAGGATGGGATGGCCACTGAGCTGGAAGCACCCTCTGAAACATCAGGGTTGCCTGGGTAGAGGAGATACCTTGTGTCAAGAGACTTGCCTTCCTAAATGGGAGCCATGAAGTGGAAAGGAGTTACAGGGAAGGCAAATCCAAGATCTTGATTTCTCAGAGTTGCTGAAACTCACTGACTTCCATAGCCCTTAGTGTGTAGTAGTGACGCATTACCTTTATATCCTGGAGCTGATTTTTTTATAAGAAGCTTTTAGCCCTAACCTTGTTTTGTCTTCCTTTCTTACAGATAAACTTGGAAGAATAGTCTGGAATGTCTTATAGAGCATCAGCCCAGAGCCTCATCTGAGATTCAGTAGATTTTATTTTATACCCAACGTATTTTTTAAAAGGATGGAAAAAGACAAATAGTAAAACTCAGCCTTCAAAAAGGTGCAGAAATACTACAGCAGAAGCAGGCTACTCATGTCTATGGGCCATGAGTCCTCTGGTGACTCCGACCTATTACTCTTGTTCTGTTTTTGTTTTATTTTGCTTTGCTTTCTCTGCTTTCAGCAGTTAGAACCTTCCATACATCCCCAAGGAAACACACTCCCTGACTGCATGAACTCATTCAAATTTAAAGCTCCATGAACCCTTAGGGTGACCCCTTCCTCTCCCCTCTCTTCCCCGTGCCCTTGGGCAGGAGACTGCAGCCCTGGTTAAGTGAAGGGACTTGCCCAGAAACTTGTGTGTGGAATAGTCAGAGCCCTCCAGGATAGTGCTGTCAAAGGGCAGCAGCACACACAATTGCATCAGCTTCTTGTATTGCACATGGACAAATGAGGCAAACAACGAGGTGTGGACTTTGGGCTATTCTGAGAATCCTACTGGTAGGAAAAGTGTCAGGCTATAAGGACCAGCCTAGTCTCTTTTGTATAAATGGCTTTCCCAGAGAGCACAGTCCTAAAAACAGCCACAAATAGAGCAAGTAAACTGCATCCTAATTATCTAAATAACACAATAAGGAACGATTTTAAGCTAAGAGGGCTGCATAACATCATAAGCAAAGTCAATCCATTGCTCAGTACATGGAGTAATTAGTATTTAAGTAATAGAAATGACTATCAATTATAAAATATAAACACAAATTACTTGCTGCACAAACAGCTTCTTTTGCTATTATTAATAATTTCAGCTGCTGATTTTCTGTAATTGTAAGCCACAGTTTTCCTTTGGATGAACAGATGAGCAGGATTACAATGCAAAGTTGTAGTCCCACTCATGCAAATAAAGAGATGCCAGCGCTCCCGCCCCTGCTGCTGACTCTTCGGAGCTGGCTTGCTTTTCAGCTTCTGTTCTTGGCTGTCACATAAACCTAAGAGAATCAATGGCTTCGTGTTTGCCCATTATGGGTAGGACTAGCCTTGATATTAAAATCATGCATCCAAGGAAATGCCAGGGGCAACATTTTCTATTTCAGAGCATAGTTTGCTCGATGAATTGCTTCTATCTTAAATGACCAGGGCAGCACCGTGAGAACAGATCTTGCTGGGAAGCAGATCACAGGTGATTTATTAGGAGGCCTAGGCCTGTAGTTCAGAAGATCAAAGTTCAGGCCTCTACTTCACAATAATCTACAGTGTGGGACTTAGGACAAGTCATTTAGCCAATCTCAGATTTCATTTCCCCAGTTATAAAAGGAAGATGGTGCCCCTAGCCATTTATTTCACAAGAACGTGAGAGTGTATTTGTGGGGAGGGGAGTTATAGCTAGCATGAAACCTTAACTATAGAACAGATGATAGAATGGGAAATAGTTCAGTGTCTTTTTCTCCTCTTAAGTTGTTTGTTACTTTTGGGCTGGTTAGGATTGGGTTGCCATCTATGCTGTGCAACCAGGGCGCCCAGAAACAAAGGTGCAAGCCCTGGGTATTCTTTATCCTTCTTGTCTCTTCTGAAAAAAACACACACGTGCATACACACACACACACACACACACGCACGCACACACAGAGTCAGGTACTGCCAAATTATCAGAGATGGCACTTACTGAGTGTCCTCAGCATGCAGTGCCGTCTTTTGACTTGCCATGAAGTTTCTCATCCAGTTTTCTCAACATCCCTATGAGGTAGGGTATCTGCACCCCCTTTGCACAATAAAGAAATAGACACAAAGTGTTGTGATTATCAGTTCACTGTGTTCACCAGCTTTCCATCACGGTGACATGGAACCAGCCATCCACAACTTGAAGGAAGAGAGGTCTAACTTAGCTCAGAGTTCCAGGAAATTTAGTTTATGGTTGGCTAATTCCAAGGTGGAAACATTGTGACAGAAAGACATACCAGATGGGGCTGGGGAGACAGCTCAGTGGTCTAAGCACCTGCCTGGTAAGTGCAAGGACCTAGTTCTGTCCCCACTACTGCATGCTGTGACAGCCACCAAAACCAGATGTGGTAGCGCATGCCTCCAATTCCAGCACTGGAGAGGCTGAGAAGGAAGAATCACTACGAGTCTGAGTTGTGCAGTGAGACCCTGTAGCAAATAAATAAAATATTTTTTAAAAGAAGAAAGACATAGCAGAGTAAAAGTGCAGTTCATGGCAACCAGGAAGCAGAGAAGGGTGATGGTACCAGAAAGGGAAGGAAAAAGGGTCTGCTGGAGTAGCCGGGGGTACAAACTCATGGCTCCTCTAGACACCCTTGGAAATGCATCTATCAATGCCAAGAGCAAATCCCTGAGCCAATCAAGGTGCCATTCCACTGCAGCCATCACAGTCACAGTCACGGCACATGGCAAAGGCAAGACATGAACTCAGGAAATTCCTAAACACCCTGATAGCTGTCAATCGTGCTGTTGCTATTCTAGAGGTAGGCTTCTGTCCTGGATCCTGGCCTCTGCTCTTGTCTCAGGCGTGTGGATCTAACTGCATGGAAGAGAACGCGCTCATCCCAAGGCCTCTGAGCAGAAGCCAGCCCAGACCCTACATGTTCTGGGCAGGCAGCATTCCACAGTGCACACAGAATCCAGCCCTGGCTCTTGATGACTTGCCAAAAGGGGTGTTTCTGGAGGACTGGGACAATTTGCTATTGGGTCCTCATCCCTTACCTAGAGTTTGCCACCAGGAGGTAAATGTTTGACATAGCTAATGTCTTTCCCTCACACGGGCACATAGGGAACACTGACTTTGAGCCATCAAAATCTCCAGACTGCCTCTGCTGAACTCCTGGGTTTATGATCTCTTTAATCAGACCAAAGCCCCTTCCTGTGCCCATCCTCCAGAACAACTGCTGGATGCTGGGGACAGCATAGAGAATGGCTGTGCCTCTCTGATTCTCCTGCACTTGCATCTGACATGATGGGGCTGCTGGTGCCTTCCCACTCCCGTCTGTCCCAGGACATTTGATATCTTTTGTAAAGCCCTCCCGCTAGGAGGATGAGGGACTGGGGAACAGATAAAGTCCCTGACAACACAAGACTCTTCCCTGTTCAGCCACACCCCGACCTGCTGCCTGTGAGCTAGCCCCATCACCCTACCTTGAAAGGTGCAATAAAACAGGAAGAGGAGCAGAGAGCCCATATTCTTTGGCTGATCAGACTTTGTAATAAATGCTACAAAGTGGAACAGAAATAAATTTATGAACTATCTGAGCTGCAATTTCTTGATTTCCAAGCAATCCATTTGTGGGGAAATGTCAGCTCCAATTGAAGAGGAAAACAAACTTCAAGTATCTGGCGTTCCTCACGCTGAGCAGTTGCCCAGGCAATAAATGCAATAATTGTGTGAGAGCTAGGGCTGTGCAGGGCATGGTGGCAGTTTGTGCTTGTGCATCTCCTCTCCAGCTCACATGCTCGCTCCTCCTCCAGCACTGCTCCCTGCCATGCTTGGAGGGGGCAGTGGTACTTCAGCCCCAGTGATGTACAGACCTGAGAACCCAAGAGTAAGGAGCCCATTGTGTTGCTGAGGGTAGAATCCTTCATGGATTTCAATGGCAGAAAGCCAGGCTAGGTGGTAAAGAGGCTGCTCAGCCATTCAGAAAGTTCTCTGGATCAATGAGAAAGGAACAGAACTGAAAGGCCAGCTCCGACACCAGGCAGACACTGCATTGTGTGCTAATCAGGGGCCCAGGCTTCTGGGTAGGGTGACCTGGTTGACATCTCAGTGTCCTTCAGAAAAGGTGAAATTCTGTCCCAAAGCAGTTGTCACTCAGAGAGATCTAGACAGGATAATGACCGCAAAGCCTTGGCTTTTGCTTTTTGTGTTTTCTGGACATCTCAGTAAACCACAGCAGGTAATCCTGTAGCTAGAGCTCCCTGGCACATTGGCTACAGTTGTTGAAATTCCTTGGGCAAAAATGTCTTTCTCTTTTGCTTTTTTGATTGAAGGTTAATTCTTTGTGATTCCTTGTACATTCTTTACCTCTTGCCCCACTAGCTTCTGGTAGCATGGACTGCATGGCCCTTTTTGGCGCACTCATTCAGGCTGCCAGAGGCAACTTGCCCTGGCCCTTTCTCTTTCCTGCCCCTGGTGGCTTGCTGTGGTCTCTTTGAAAGTTCTTGTTGGGTCTCTGAAGGCCGGCCTCTCCAATGTTCTCTCCTGCATCACACTCTTTGCTGCCTTCCTGAGTGTCCACTGTTTTGGTGTCCATCTGATGACCTAGCTGTGACCTTCTCCTTAGTTCTAGCCCCAGGTCCATGGGCAGCTCCACCTGAGTGTCTCACAGGTCTCATACACAACACAGCTGAGTTCACCCTGTCTCTTGTACTCTGTTTGTATCCTTTATCCACAGAAGAATAGACATTCTCAATGACCTTCTCTCTACATGACTGTGTCCTGACAATTCTGCTTTCTAAGCATCTTTTGAATTTCTCTGCCAGCTACCCTGTCTCCTAAGGCACATCTTTGTTTCTAGCTTGGCTCTCTCTCAGCTTCAGCCACGGTAGTACTACATCCTGCAGAGCCTCACCATCTCAGGGCCATACAAGTGAAACATTTCCTCCTCTATGAGTTTGTGGGAGCAGCTGGACTACCTCAACTTCAGGCTGCAGCAGCTGGGGTGGCTCCCTTCCATGTGTTTCCCATCTTCTGCGTGGGCCTAGTAGGTTGGTCACAGGATGTTTTCCTCATGGCCATGGCAGGAGTGCAAGGCAGAAAATGGAAACAACCAAAATCTCTTAATCCAGGGCTTAGAATGGCACATGGTCACTTCTACCCACATGCCAATGACCCAAGCAAGCCATATGGGCTGGCCCAGAACTAGGATGCAGAGCATGGAATTCAGCTACCCCCATGACCATGACAAGGGCATGGATGCAGGGAGCAGTATGTGATAGGGCCAATACAACTACCTACCCCAGTCCTAGTTTTGGCCATGAAAATCTGATTATGTCATGCTGTACTGTTTTTGAGATAGAGCTAAATTCACCATCTGACCTTAGTCTAGCTGTCTTTTCAAGCAGATGTTGTATGCTACTCCTGTATACTGAATTACACTTGTTTTTCCATTTTTCATGAGCTTTTTTTTTTTTTATCTCCAAGACTTTGCACAGCTGGTTCTTCAACTTGAGCATCTCTTCATCTTCTTTCCAACTCCAACCTAGTCCCCACAGCCACTTCATTCCTCTAATTCTACTTGCTGTCTCTTCAGATATCACATCCTCCAAACCTCTTTCTGGGCCTGCCATAAGGCCAGGTTCTGTTTCCATCATTAGGAACACTCTTTTGTTCCTGGTTCTTGTCCTATTGTAACTGTTGGCCAAACACATTGGAACTGCCCAAGGATATAGATGGAGTCTTGGTCCTGGTACTCATTTCAGTGCCAGGGCCGGCCATGGTGATGGGGTCATGCCAGTGCAGGTGCACTAGTGTCAGTGTACCACATAAGAATGTGCCTGCGAATATAAAATTTAATACCTTTGCCTTTTTCTTTCTTTTTTTTTTTTTCCTGTATTTAGGACAGGGTCTACAGGATCTCACTGAATAGACCGGACTCACAGTGATTCTCCTGTTTCAGCTTCCCAAATGCTGGGACTACAGGCATACATCACCATGCCCAGTTTCAATCACCATCTCAGTGCGCCCCAGGGCGTACCTGGCCATTGTGCTCTGCCTAAGCAGGCGCTTTAGTTGTATTTTTAAATTTTTGCAAAAAAGTAGGTAAACAGCTTACATAACTTTGTATCTAGTGAATGGAAGGGCTTTGGTCCAGCTGATAAGAAACTTCTCATACTTGAACATAAAGTCTGCCTTATTTGGAATGTAGATCTACCTATTTATGTATTAGAACATTTAAAAATAAATAATATTTGCATGACAGACACAGTTGCCTGAGTCTCAATAGCAATTCTTCCCTCTCTTCTATCAGGGCCCGATTCTGCTTGGAGGCAATGTACCCACCCCAAATGATGGCTCCCAGTTGGACTGAGCCAAACATAGCATCTCATTCCTATTTCCAGAGGGTGTATGTGACCTGCCTAGCAAGGGATTGAGGTGAAGCTCACAAGCTTTACCACACAACATGTTCTCTCCGATAAAAGAGAGAGCAGCGGGAGCAGAAGGCTCTTTCTCTCCACACTCTTCTGTTGTGTTTGGGAAGGTGTTTTATGAGGTCATGCTTCTTGGAATTATGACTGTTAGCTTACTACCTTGCAGGGAGACATTACTGACCTCCTGAGAAAGAGCAGAAAGGTAGAGCCAGGGGCCTTGGTCCTTCTGAGCCATATATCGCCTTCTATTACAGAGACTAAATTAAATGCTTATGTCATGCCACTGTTAGGTGCTTATTTGCAACTGAAATAATTCCTGGCACAGAGGGCATTGAAATTTACTTCCAAATACCTCAAATTTCTTATTAATATAAGAAACATCAAATCACTGTGGTCTGTTATTTAACAAAGTTTTCTCAGGGCCTGAAATGTTTTCACAGCTGGCTTTTATTGACTGTTAAGGCCAATGTATTGAAGAATGGGCTTCAGTGGCATGAGGATTCTGCTCCTCTTTTTATTTGTTCATCAGTGTTATAATCCTTTACTTCTTCCTTATTTTATTCCCCAACTCTGCAGAGAAACTGGAAGAGGCAGGACCTCTTCTTTTTTATTTTATTTTATTTTTTTGTCTTTTGGGGACAGGGTCTCACTATGCAGTTCAGGCTGGCCTTAAGCTCACTTTGTAGCTCAGGCTGGTCTCAAACTCACAACAATCCTCCTTGCCTCAGCCTCCCCAGTGCTGGGATTACAGGCAAGGACCTCTTCTTCATCTGTGTTTTGACTTTATCCTGGGACTATTCGCATGTACAGCAGGGACAATGGTGCCCCCAACACCAAGAGAAATAATTTTCAGAACGTGTAAATATTTTATGAAAGTAAAAAAAGGCATTTTGCAGGTGTGATTAATTTAAAGCCCCTTCAGTGGAGAGATTATCTTATTTATCCGGGTGGTCACGGTACAATAACGAAGGGATTGAGGTCTTTAAGAAAGGCAAGAACACAGACAAGGGATGTGCAAGTATGGGGGATGATCAGCCCTGGAACGTTGTTGATTCTGAAGGAGAAGGAATCAGACACAAGCCAAGGAGTTCAGGCAGAATCTGGAAACAGGGAAAGGGAGGGGGGTTTACCCTATGGCTTTCCAAAAGCATCACAGTTCTGCCAAGATCCAGACTTCGGCACAGTGAGACCACATCCAGACTTCTGACCTCAAGAAATACACTTCCTATTTGTGTGTTGTTAAAGCTACTAAATGGGGTGATTTGTTATAGTAGCACAGAGAACTGGTACGGTGATATGGCCTTATTAACCTTGAAACTTGGCCCTCCTTGTCCAGGCAATTGTCTGGGTGTGGCCTGCACATAAAAGTAACCATGCCTATCACCATGTACAAAGCTATAGTCAAAATGGTTCAAAGATTTAAATCTTAAAACAGAAACACTAAATCTTCTGGAGGAAAATGTTGATAGAAATCTTGAAGACATAGGAGCAGGTAGAGAGTTCATGAACAAAAATAAAACTGCATGCAAAATATTTCAAGGAATCAAAACTGGACTCTCAACTTTCTGAAAAGTTTCTGCACTTCAAAGCAAATCTCTAGGGGGTTGGGGAGCTGGCTCGTTAGAATAAGCACTCCCCTGGCAAGCACAAGGGCCTGAGTTCAATCCCCAGTTCCGAAAAAAAAAAAAAATTTCCAACGGGGCAAAATGAAAACACAAAAACTGGGAAAAAATTACAGCTGACTATCCCTTTAACAAAGGCCTACTACCTAGAACATATAAAGAATTTAAAAATCAGGGTCCCCATATTAAAAGACCCAAAAATGGGCATCTGAGATGAATATACATTTCTCAAAGGAAGAAATACAAATGGCAAGTAAATATATGAAAAAATGTTCAACATCATTGGTCATTTGAGAAACGCAAATTAAAACAACACTGAGATTCCATCTCATCCCAGAAAGAATGGCTAACGTCAAGAAGTCAGCCAATAATAAATACTGGAGGGGCTATGGAGAAAAAGGAACTCTTCTCCATCATTGGAAGTGCAGACTGGCACAACCACTATGGAAATCAGTGTAGAGATTTCTTCAAAAGCTAGGATAAGAGATCCCCTTCAAGCCAGTTATTCTCCTAGTAGGTATTTTTCCAGAAGAACTGAAAAACCTCATATCACAGAGATATATGTGCACCCATGTTTATAGCAACACAATTTGTCATAACTATATCCTGGAAACAACCCAGATTCCCATCAACTGAGGAATGGGTAAGGAAGATGTGATATTTTTACACAATGGGGTATTGTTCAGCTATAAAACAAGATAAATTTGAGTCTTTTGTTAACAAGTGGATGCTACTAGATAACATACTCTTAAGTGAAATAAATCAGACCCTTGTATGCAAATATCATATTGTCTCCTTAGTGTGAGAACCTGAAAGAGAAAAATGGAATCTGAAGGGAACAATAGATACTTGGAAAAGGGAATGAACTTGTTCAAAAAGGAAAGAGTTACTGAGTTGAGGAGAAAGACAAAAGAGGGAGTGGGGGAAAGAGAGTTATCTACGTAAGCAGGATGGTCTGGACAACTGTGGTGGACATTTCAGGCAACTCTTAATTTGTTTTGTCTCCTTTTTTCAATTGTTTGTACTTTTTCTCTTTTTAATTTCTTATACATTTCTTTGTTTTTTTCATTCTTTTTCCAATTTTACATGTATATATCTGGTAATATGAATAACTGGTTGGAAGACAACACTATGTATTACAACAAATACTGTGAAATTCATATTACTTTGTTAAGTGAAACTCTGTATCACTTGTAATTTTCTTCTGTTTTAATTCTAATTTGTACTCTTTGTAAACAAATTAAAATAAAATATAAAAAAGAAGCAACCATGAAGTGTCAACTCAGGCCAGAGCTTGAGAGACATGGCTTAGCACTGGAGTAGACTTTGTTTGGAAATTATTGCTAAGTAGGTCATTTTCCCTAAAGAAGAACAAAACCTCCATAGTATCAGAGATTCAGCATCAGCCCAGGCTAGGTTGGCTTGGAGTTTCAAAGACTTCCTTTATTACTTAGGAACCAGGACCTCCTCCTCTGCTGCCTTCTCCTTCCACCCATGTGTCTCCCCTTGCGGATGCTGGCAGATGCCCGAGTGTTTCTCTCATAGTAGTGCTTAGTGTGTTCAGTGATGCCTCAGTTCAGGCTTCAGGGGGTAGAGGCTGCTACAGCTCCAGCCCACTGGAAAGATGGAGGCCTTTCCTTTTATCAACAGAAGTGACCAATGGGTCAGTCATTCTACAAATATGAATTAAATGTCAACTCATGCATGGTGTGAGATGTTAGAGAGGTGGTGTTAAACAAAACAGACAAAGTCCTCATCTTCTCACTCTAAATTATCTTGAAGAGACAGATACTGACCCAAATGACAGCGAATAAATATAAAACAACATTTATGTTAAGAACAATGAAGGAGAATGGGACATAAAGAGAATAAAAGGTCACTGATTGAGATTGGAGGGGCCAAGGATAATATTTTTTAGGACATGAAGTATAACTTGAAACCCAAAAGAGAAGAACAAATTCAGCAAGAAAGAGCTTGGAGGAGAGATCCTGTCCCAAGGAACAGAATGTGCAAAGGCTCTGAGGTAGGAAGGAAGGTTCAGGTTGCTATGGCAATTGTATAGTTGATAAGGGAGAAGAGGGGCATAAAATAAGCTGGTACCATTTAAAAGGTGGTCATGGTTTAAACTTAATTTTTAGTTTTCTTTTGCCAAACTTTCTGTGGCAATAACTACAGATGCCCATTTATTGAAAAAGACTGATATAAACCAAGACTGGGGACCTGAATGTCCATTGTCCCAAATACCCTGCAGCTTGCCCCTTTCTAGAGAGTAAGGAATGGGGCAGGTGGAAAGGGTGCTAGAACCTTCCATCTCATTTCTGTCCATTTCTTTATTCCTAGAGCAACCTTTTTGCTGTAACCTCCAGAGCTTTTCAAAGCAAGAATCATTACCTGCATGGGGAACTTCCAGTGCAAATCAAATGACAGGCTTCAGTGGGCTAATGAAGGTCAGTGATCTGGCAATTTAATAAAAGTGAACAGCTACATTGCAGGAGAGGATGGCTCTGCTTCATAAGTGCATGTTGTAAAATAAACTCAGCAGTTTACTATGCTTTACAAAGGAAATAAAATTTAAATATCAATCTATATCTTGATAGCCATATCTATCTACCCTTCCATCCATCTATCCATCCATCTGTCTGTATTGGTCACTTTCCTGTTGCTGGGACAAATTCTTGGTATTCCAATCTAAAGGAGAAGAGGTTTATTCTGATTTATGGTTTTCAGAGGATTCAGTCCATGGCTTCAAGGAAAACTGGCATGATGAAAGGGCATGATGAAGGAACATTGCTTATTCTATGGCAACTAGAAAGGGGGACAGAAGGAGGGAGGGAGGAAGGTGAGAAGGGAGAGAGCAAGAGAGAGAGAGAGAGAAAGAAAGAGAACGCAACCCTCCAAGTCTCACCCCCAGTGACCCACCACCAATCAAGATCCACCTCCAACCTGCATAGTCAGCTAAGAACTCACTAAGACATAAAGACACAATAAGTATCACACCCTAATCATCCAATTACTTTCCAAATACATGAGACTCTGAGGATGTGTTTTGGATCTAAACCATAGCACCCATTCACCCACTAAAGTGGTGGTGGAGAGAGAGAAATAATATTTAATAATATTTTGATGGCTTGGCTGAGTGAAGCACTGTTCAGATGTTGCCAAATTAACTGAGTTTTCCCCCCTTCTCAGCCAAGCCTCAGTTAATGTGATCATTGAAGTGTCAAAAGCTGACCTTCCAGGGGTAAAATGGTAGAGTGTGCTTTGGAATGGCCCCGCTGATTACACATTCAAGCTGAGGTGAAGAAGTTAGATAGATAATGAAAAACAAACAAATAAAAAGACTGTGTCCTTTTCAGTGTAACAAAATATTAAACATAGTGCATATAGGCTTGACAACTCCGCCGGTTACACAAACATGGAAAGCTAATTGATTCGTTTCATTTCTTGAGAACCTGCTATGTGCCAGGAACCAGTCTATGAATAGACTTAATTTTTCTCAATCTTGCATGTTTGAAAAACATAGTTTGCTCCTGAATTTCTCTTGGCTTCAATTTTCGTGACAATTTTGGAAAGCACTTGTCAATATAATTGGTTAAGCATCACCCTCTGAATCTATTTTAACAGCTTTTTCAGTTTGGGAACTCAGGAACCTCCAGTGCCAGTAGGTTCGCATTTGTCTGTTTCCTCAATGAGGTTGTGAGGTTTTCGGATCTCAGCTTTCTGGAATTTTACTCATCCAAGAAATAGTCACAAGTGCAAGGATAAAGTGCCAGGACACCACAGGGAAGACGACTCTCAAGCTTGCAGCTTTCAGTGAGAATTCAGTGATCAGTTCTCAACATCAAAGCTTTTCAAGAAAATCCTGGAGGCTCAGAACTGGGGAACATTTGCTCAAAAATCACTGACTTGGGGTAAATCAATTAAGCTTGCATTTCTCAACCCATCCAGTTTTGATGGTGGCTCTTGTTAGTTCATTTCATGGAAACCAAACCCTATTTTTATTGTGAATAAATTAATTGACTTTATTTTTTATATCTTTTTATCCCAGCTCATAATTCTTTATGTTCATAAATCAATATTAGGGGATATTTCTTTGCCAAGTAATGATCCATGTAAGTGTAATAGAAGGGAAAATTTCCAAAATGTTTTCAGAATCAAAAAGAATTACTGCTGATTCACGTGGTTCTATAACTGTGTTGTCTAAATGTCCCCCAAATTTATTAGCCATTTTCAGCTCTTTTATGATTGAGAACAAACATCTTTTTAACTGAGGATGGGAAAATAGTCTATTGCACTTTGGGGCTTCAAGAATATATAGCCCAGTTCATGCACTTAAGGATAAAAAGATTGATGCTAGACTGGTGACAGCTCCTACCCACTCAGAATCTTCTAGGTTATGGCCACTGGTTTCACAAATTACATGCAGGATTTTTGCCCACCCATTTGTGTGAACTTACCTTAAATTTTACTGCTAATCATAAATTTGCTCTTTGAGAAAGACAAATACCAAAAGAGGTTACTTTGCTTCAGACCATGTAGTCATCACAGAATTAATTAAGATTAATTCATTAAAATTTGCAATCAGAACCTCTGCTGAGTTATTCTACCCCAACCATTTTCCCTTTCCTGATTATGGTGGGTGCCCAGAATCTATCTCTCTCTCTCTCTCTCTCTCTCTCTCTCTCTCTCTCTCTCTCTCTCTCTCTCTCAGCTGTGGGGAAAGTGGTGTGTGGCCAGTGAGACTTGAGTCCAGGCTGGAAGGTGGAGAAAGGTAGGAAAGATACCTACCTTTCTTTTTATCAACATCCAACAATGAATGGAACATCATTCAACAAATATGAATAAGGGGTTAACACACTGCAAGGTATAACATACTGGGGATACAGTGCTATGCAAAATTAATAATCTTTCCCACTAATTCTTGTAGAAGAGCAGGCATTAAACCCAAGCACCACACGCTTGTGATAAGTATACTGAAGCAGGAGAATAGAGTTTACCAGAGAAACAGATATTACAGATGATATACAAATGTATAAGAAATTGCAAGATTGATTTATGATGCTTAGCCATAGGGTCAGATGAGGAAGCGTGCAGAGGGCATCTGCATTCTGGAGACTGAAGGATTCAGTACATGGTCTAGGGCTTACTGCAGTATTCTGTGAAAATCCTGATCAGGAGACCAATGGGTCTGCAACAAAGCCATAAACAAAGTTTATGCCAGAAGGCTGAAGGATCCAAGCTGGAAGTTAAAGAGTCTGCACTAGAAACCAGGAGATGACATCCAAGCTGAAGGTGAAGACTGGAGCTCCTCTAAAGAATAGAAACCCATCCATCCTTCTGCATTTCCATGCTGTCCTAGGGAGGGTCTTCTACAACCTAGGGTGTAGATTGCTCAGCTGATTTAGTTAAGCATTTAAACTTCTCAAGTTGACACAACCAACTACTATAGATACTAAAGGGAACAACACATAGGAATAATTTAGATTGGAGAACAATGGAGGTATTTCATTGAGAGTGATATGCAAATTGAGATCTGAAGGATAAGCAGGAAATAATTAAACATTGTACTAGAAAAAGAGGGATCCTGGCTCAGGAGACATTATGTGTAAATGTCCTGAGGTCAGCAAACAGATTTTGGGTCCTCTCTGAGTTCCTGTCATATATGAAGTGGTTATAAGAGATAGGAGAAAAATGGTACTCAGAAAAAAATGGAGGACTGCACAAATAGCCCAGGATGTACTACCTCTTACTGTAAAATTTTGTATGCATGGGAATTTTATTAGAATCTATCTTTACAGTTGACAACATGAAAATGGGACTTTTGAACATTATTGAGCCAATAAATGCTCTCTAAAGCTGAGAGAGACATTCTCTAGGTGCCATTGGGGGTCTCTGCTATTTAGAAAGAAGATAAGAGAACCCTGAGGATTTTAGAATCCAACTCTGGCCTTATCCTTATCCTCATAGGTCAGGGTAGGTGGATGTCAGTTGGTTTGTTGGCTGTGTCAGCAATGTCTTTGGATACTGGTCTTTCTCCTCTTTTCCCTTCCTGGGTATGGAGTAATTATTTTTAATAAACAAAAACTACTCATATTTTGTATTATTAGTTTTGGAACTTCTATTTAATCTGGCTTACAAAGGGTAATTGTTATTGGGGTCATAGTTAAAAGAATGAAGTGATTTAGCTCCTTTGTCTCAGCCCTTCATTCCCCCAATCAAACTTGGGCTCTCATGCAGGTTCAGAAGTGGAGAAGATAGAAACTATTCATTACTCCCAGCCACCTGTTTTTAAAATACAGTCTTACTGAGCAGTTATGATTGTGCCTGTTTATTTGCCTATCGTCTAGTACTGCTTTCACACTTGACCAAATGGCCCACAAAGCCTGAAAGAACCACCTGAGTCCTTACCAGAAGAGCTTGCCAATTCTGAACTGCGATGCATAAAGAATTAAGTGGTTAGTTTTGCTCTAAAAGTTATTAACACAAAATGAGTAAGAGCATAAAGTGAATGAGATTCTTTTCATTCGATAAAAAGGGTTCCATACTTTTAAATGAGGTGAAAAGAAGACTTGGCTTCATCTGATCGAATTATTTGTCAAATAAGAACACTAGAGTCTGGGCAGATAGTTCAGCAGCTTAAGGGCCTGCCTGGCACATGCAAGGTTCTGAGTTTAATCCTTAGGATCAAAAACAAAACAAAATGAAATGAAAAACCCAAGGTCGGAGAAGTTCCATGACCTTCCAAGGTCAAACAACTGGTTGCCTGACTTGTGCTATAACAGGTACCTCTCTACCCACCGGAGCCTGCTCTATCACAATGCTCTCATTGCCATTTTAGATGCACACAAAGGATTCTACACCTTCCTTACTTGGGAGATACTGGACTTAATAATGGCACTTATTGAGCCCTTTGACTGGTCAGAGAGTTTCTGGATTGCTAAGACTCAGGACCCTTTCGCAGTTGCAGAGGAGGAGGGCACGCATCCAGGTTCTATGTGCTCGGTACCAGGTGTGGCTCTGTGTGGCCCCAGTAGGTGACAGCTGTTACACATTTGCCCCTCTGTTCCTGGACTCCTCACTTTTGCATGCAAACATGGATTAGGCTTCCCAAGCAAGGTTGATGTTTGTGAATAAATAACTTCAAATGCTCTGAACACCAACCCTCTGAATGCAGCCAATCTGAGAAATACTGGAGCTGCATGTAACACATGCCACGCAGCCCTCCTTATCTGCCACTGTTAGCAACATGTCAGCAGCTGGAAGTGCTTAATTCACATGCTTCAGTCTCCCCTTTCCTTTTGGTGCTAGGAAGGATTAGACAAACTCCCACTAGACCCAGCCAACATGCACGAGACTAGGCCACTTGTCAGAGGACCTGCCTATGGCTGACTGCACACCCTGTCCTCTGTAAAACAAGTTGCAAGAATGAGTCTGGCATAGACTCATTTCCTCTTCGGGGCTGAATTATCAGAAGGCCGTGGAGCAGCCTTGTAACTCGCAGCCATTATCACTTCCCCCTGCTACTTCTTGAACTCCCTCCTGCCACAGAAACTGATCCCAAGCATTTGTCTTGGTCCCCAAATAGCCCCAGCCATTTGTCTCTCCAGCTGCTCACTCTGCCCTTTTGTTTTATTCTCCTTTCTTGAGTTTTGTAGGATACCCTGCAAGGCTGAGTTGGAAAGCATTTGAGGGTGACCAGCTCCCTACCTGGGCTGAGCCATGTACCTAAGAGGGACAAGCACGTAATGGCTCCCTTTCCTCGTGGGGTGAGGCCACCATCCCATTCCTCCTAGGACTGCTCCTGACTGCCCTACCACACTCAGACTTCTGAGGCTGCAATAGCCCTTAGTCGTACAGGTCCTTGTTACCCCTCATTCCTCAAATTCTCATTAATCATATTTTCAAGTAGACCAGGCAGAGAGGACTGTCTAAACAATTAGCCCCACCCATGTCAAATGAACTAAAACCATGCCTTCCATGGGGTTGGAGCATTTGGTGTAATATTAGCCTTCTCTAGACACCAAATCCAGTAACAGAGACCTACACAGAGCCACATCTACTAGGAGCAAGGCCAGTCCCACCTCCGTGTAGTCTCCTACAGGCTTGTGTGGCCCTTCCCCATCCTTGCTGTGGACAGATGATCTGGTCTCTAACTCTCTTGGAACACTGAAGCGTTCAGACATCTTCCACTGTTCCTCACTGCGCATCTCCCTCCCTCAGCATCTGTACCACTTACTCTGCCTCTGTGTACATTAGCTTAGATGAATATCTATTTTCTTTTGTATTTTCAAGGACATGCTTCAAGCAATTTATCTTCTTTCCCCCTACATCATCAATTTTCTCTCTCGACTGAGTCATTCCCATGAGTATACAAGCATGAAGTTATTATTCTCATCTGAAAAGAAAAATTACCAAAAATTAAAAATCTTTTTCTTGACTCCATTTCCCCCCAGACTGCCATCCCATTTCCTTTGTTCCAGTTTTTAACAAAGAATGTAGACAAAGTTTCCTTCAAGTCCTCCCCTCCTATCTCTCATAATTCTTCCAACAAAAATTTTTTGTAAGAATCACCAATAGCCGTGATTTGGTTAAACCCAGAGATAATTCAGAGTCCTGACCTTCTTGACCTATCTGTATCATTTGACACAATTTAGTATTTCATCCTGCTTGACTTTTTTCCTCTGGACCTTTGGGACCTCAAGCTGTCCTGAACACTTGCATCGCAGCAAGTACCTTTTCCTAGTCTCTTCTCATTTAACCTGTGGTAGTCAGCTTTACATCACTGGCCTCAAAAGCCCTGCTAGGGGTAAGATGCATTGTGGTTCACAATTTCAGGCTATGGTTGGTGGCTTCCATTAGTTACTGCAGGCCTGAGGTGAGCAGGAATATCCCAGAGCAAGGTGTGATGCAGCGAAGACGTCACAGCAGCTAAGAGGAGGAGAAGGGAAGGGAGCACAGAAAGGAAACCTGGTGAGAATGGGGCTGGGAACCAGATATGGCCCCAAGTTTACACCACCAAGATCCACCTTGTCCTACCCATCCCCAGCTCCTGTTTCTATGACCACATCTATAGTGCTATCAAATTATGGTTTTATCAATGGGCAATTCACAGAAGGGAGGGAGGGTCCTGTGACCCAGTCACCTTCTAAAAATCATCCTTTGAACACATGAGATTTTGGAGATGATGTAGATCTAAATCATAACAATCTTTTGGTATTGAAATGTCCTGGAGCTCAGTTGTTAGCTCTCTGACTTCATTTCCTTGAGTATCTCATCATTTCTCTTGACTTTAATGACTGTTTATTTCTACCCCTGACTAGTATAGGCAACTGTCCACTTGACATTCCTCCTTAGATCTCTCAGTATACTTCCTCAGCTGTTGCTGCTGCTGTAGCAAAATATTTAGACCACGTCATTTCTAACCAATAGAAATTTATTTCTCACAGTTCTGGAAGCTGGAAGGTGATTGAATCATGGGGTGCATGGTAGATGACCCAATTGCTATGTCCCTGCCTTGCCAAAGGGGAAGGCGGCTCTTTTCAAGCTCATTTCTAAGGACAGTAATTTCATTAATGAGGACTAGAATTTCACCTCATCACTTCCCCAAAGACCCCACCTTTTGGCACTATCGCATTGGGTATTCGTTTTGAACATAACTTTTGGAAGAAGCCAATATTCACACCATGACAATGTCTGCTTGGCACCTTGAATTTGTCCTAAACTATGAATCTTTTTCTGTATTTTTGTTATTTATGACAAAGCCTCACTAAATATCCAGGCTAGTCTTGAACTCCAGATCCTCCTGCCTCAGGCTCCTGAGTAGCTAGGATTACAAGCATATGCCACCATGCCTCGATTGTTCTTCTCCTTTCATCTGACACACCTGCAGTTCTGTCCTTCTAGCTCAAAGCCAGCTTCATTTTTCTAGTTATTCAAGTCCCAAACTTTGGAGCCAATCTTGACTTCTTTTTCTCCTTTCACATGTGAGCTTTTTTAGATGTCATCCATTCTATCTTCAAATAAACTCAGAATTTGACCATGTCTTATCATCTCCATTGCTACCTCCTTGACCTAAGCCATTATCATCTCTCACCTGGAACATCAAAAAGCCTTCTTGTTACTTTGTTCTGCCTGCCTCTGTACTTCTCCTACTACCAAAGGGATCCTTTATCATTTTAAAACATAAGCCAAATCAGGCTTGTGTGCTTCAAACTCTATAATGATACCTGTGGTAGAAACAGCCCCCA
This sequence comes from Ctenomys sociabilis, assembly GCA_004027165.1. Lineage (NCBI taxonomy): Eukaryota > Metazoa > Chordata > Mammalia > Rodentia > Ctenomyidae > Ctenomys > Ctenomys sociabilis. The sequence continues at coordinate 16,117 of PVKA01006177.1, read as the reverse complement.
AAGGGTAGCTAGACCCAGCACTTTCCTCCAACTCAAACAAACTCTGTTTTGGCTCAAGCCTCCATTATTACACTTGCAGCCACGCCCCAATTCCAGGTGCCTTGGCCTTTTCCTGGCCTTTGTCCTAAAACAAATGATGGTCCCACTCCACCCTCCTGTCCTTCATCAGTTTGCCCTTCAGCCTAGTGTTCAGCTACCTTCCTTTCTTCCATCCTTGCTCAGATGCACTCTGTGCACATTGTATCCCTGTCCTTTGCCGCCCTTTCCTGATCCCCTTTATCCTTATTTGCTTTTTTCTTTTTCTATGTACTCATCTCCTTTTAACCTGTAATGAAATTCACTTGTTTATCATTTATTCATCATTTATTCTCTTTATTCTCTGCCAGATTAGAAGTCTCAAGGGCACAACTGTATCCCTGCTAGATCCCAAGCCCCTACACATATTTATTAATTGGCATATCAAGCATTCATTTCATGTGTTAGAAGCAGGGAAGAGCATCCTTTGAGTTCCTGAGGTAAACACACAAACTGAGACACCTCATAGCCTGCAACAGTAGCATTTACCTCTCACAAGATACTCAGGATGCTGAGGACAAGGATTGATTGAGCCTAGGGATTTGGGGACAGTATGGGCAGCATAGTGAGACCAGGCCTGAAAGGGGGAAAAAGTAAGAAAGAAAAGTAAAGAAAAAATCCTGGGGCTGAGGAGATGGCTCAGTAGAATAAGCACGTCCCTATCAAATGCAAGGGTCTGAGTTCAATCCCTGGTATCACACACACACAAAAAAAGAAAATCCTTCTGTTAGAGTGTAAATCTAAAATGTCCCACAAAGGTCTCTGTGTTTGGAAGATGACTGGATTATGGGGAACTAGCTTGGTTACTTTCCTCTTATTGCTGGGACAAAATACCTAGTACCAAAATGAAGGAAGGAAAGTTTTATTTAGCTTTCAATTAGTGGAAGTTTCAGTCTGTACTTGGCTGGCTCCAAGGCAGAGTGGCACACAGCAGAGGGCAGCAACTCATGGCAGTGGAAGATGGTAAAACAGCAAGAGCAAGAAAGGCAGGAGCAGAGGAAACCAAAGGAGCAGCAGAGGCAGAGACAGCCTCTCTCCCTTACTTAAATTGCATTCAGGCAATCAGCCCCAGGTCAGGGGTAGCACTCACACCCATAATCCAAGTACTGGATCATGAATTAATCACAAACTCTAGAAGTCCACTGCACAACTGCATGAGGCTTTGGGAGACAACTAGGAACCAACCATAACACAGAGGTATCCACTGGTGAGTTCAGTAGCTCATTATGCTTTTAGGAGATGAGATCTGTTGGAAATGGTTCACTGGTGGCACAACCTGGAAAAGTCTATTCCTGTCCCCAGCTCCCCCCTCCTCTTTCTGCCCCAGGGTGCCATGGATTCAGTACCTTTTCCTCTGCCGAGCCCCTCTTCCTTGGAGCCAGCTGCCTATGAACTGAAACCATGAACCATGACCTCTCTTCCTTTAAGTTATAGGAAATGAGTATTTTGTCCCATTGATGGAAAAGTAACCAACACTCCTCCCCCAGGATCTATCCCCACTCTCCTAGCATGATACTTGCTGTATTGACAAAGAAAAATAATAACCAGTACTGAGGATGTAGCCTAGTGGTACTCTGATCTAACATGTGAGAGGCCCTGAGTTTGATCACCAGCACTTAAAATAATTGCTGATTCTTTGTTTAAAAAACTAGACCATCAAAATTTATTTCCCTCTACTTACACATTTTGTATTATGCAGTTGAATGCAGTGCTCAAGTCCTACCATAATTTTTGTGATCAGCCTATGAAATTATTTATGTGGCAGATAAAATAATTTCAGACCACAAAATTCTATCACATAAAACATGAAAATCTTAACATTTTTCTTGAGCTATCTTGAGTTCCATTCTACATAGTAAGAGAAACTCAGTCTTGTTGATTGAAGGTCAACTCAGTCACTTCAAGGTTATTTTTTTTGCTCATTTTCCCTGGCTTGGGCCCTTGTATGGTGTCATGAGTCAAGAGTGTCCACAGAAGGGCTGGGGAGATGATTCAGTAGAATAAGCACTTCCTGGCAAGCACAAGGGTCTGAGTTCAATCCCTGGTTCCACAAAAAAAAATAAGTGTCCACAGAGCTGTCTGGCCAAGTCACCTGTCTCTCATTTCCTAAAATGCCCTCATTCCTCTTTATTTCCAGGGACTATGGGTCACACTAGATTCATTGAGGGAATCTTCTTGCCCTAGATAGGAGGCCAGATCTAAGCATCACATCTATACTACTCTGAGTCAAAACAAAGAAAGCACTCTGTATCTCAGGCATTTCCAAAGGCAATGCACTAATCTGAGAGTTCTTGTCTGTGATAGATTATATTCTAGAGAAGACAGCCAGGTATAGGCACAAACACAAATAAATATGAAAAGGTGATATGGAATATGGAGAATGTCTTTTTAAATTTTTTAAAATATTTATTTATTTATTTATTTATTTATTTATTTATTTATTTGGTACATGATCTCCCTATGCAGCTCACAGTAGTAGTGATTCTAACCAGCACTGGATTATAGGCGTGCTCCATCATACCTGGTTTCAGAGCTTGTATGGCACACCCAGGATGGGGCTGACATAACACACGGTACTGGGGATCAGAACCTGTATCTTTGTGCTTGCCAGACAGGCACCTAGACCGCTGATCTATCTTCCAAGCCCAAGAATGTCTTTCTAAAGCACAACATTTGAGCTAAGAAGAATGAAGAGAAGAAAGCAATCATGCAAAGATCTGGAGGAATGGATTCCCTAAGGAAGAAATGGGAACACACAGGTTCTAAAACAGGGATGAGTTTGGTGTATTGAATGAACTGAAAGATGGTTGCACAGTGGAATATAAAAAAGGGAAGTGGAGAAAGCTCTAGTCACAGAGGTAGTCACAGCCAGATCAAGCAGAGCTATCCAGGCTGGCTTGTGCTAAGGTTAAAGATTCTCCGAAGCTGCCCCCTAAGCCCTCTCTGAAACTCTTCTGCCAGTCTGTGGGGAAATGTTATGGGGCTTTCCCCCTTCTATGCAAACCTTGAGGAAGTAGACACTTATACTGTACACACTTCAGGTTTCCAAGCCTCCTGGTGTTTATGTGGCCCTATGATTGGCTCAGTTGGGAATAGGATAGGGCACATGTGGGCACACTCATCACATCTAACTGTACTGTGAGGAAAAGCTGTAGAAGACTCTTTGGAAAGAGGCAAAACTGATGAACATGTAGACCATTGATAGCATCCTTCTGACTCATCTTTATGAGGTCAACTACTTTGTAATTCTGTCAAAACATAGAAATCTGCTATAGGTGCAAGTGAATCTTGTCCATAGAAATGTAAGTGGTGCCCAGTGAAAGAAAGTTATTCTGTCACCCTGTGGTTATTGATCAGTTTTGTATTGATTTCAACATTTATGATGATGGTGATGATAATGGGGTGTGTGTGTGTGTGTGTGTGTGTGTGTGTGTGTGTGTGTGTGTAATGAATCCCCCTCTGAAAGTTATAAAATCTTACTGCTCTCCTCATTAACAAGGACACGCATTCATTTCATATTGGTATGAGTCAAGAGTTTACCTTTTACAGAGCTGTTTCTTTTGGCAACTTTAATCTCTTCTCTGTTCTTTCTTCTTTGCTTGCTTACTTGTTCTGAACAGCCACAAACCCTGGATGTAAGTTGAAAGCAGATAGCCTCCTTCTCTGTGTGCAGGGACACCTGGAGCTTGGAGAAGGAGAGATGCGCTTAGTTTGATGACTCATGTTACACTTGAAGGCCCATGGGAGAAAACACTATGGAAAATGCATTGAACAAAGGTATTCAGATCTATTTCCATAGATGTTGTTATGCTTTTTGTCCAGTTGTCCCCTCACCAAAGCCTCATGCAGTCATGGGGTAGGCTTCTAGAGTTTGTGATTAATCCATGATGCAGTGCTTGGATTGTGGATATGAGCACTACACCGGGCCTGGGGCGACATCCTGAATGCAACAAAGGGAGACAGACTCGCTCTCTGTTGCCATTGTTGCTGTTGCTCCTCCCTTTCGCTCTGGCTGTTTTGATGTTTTCTACTGCTATGAATTGCTATCTGCTGTGTGCCACTCTGCCTCGGAGCAGCTGAGTATGGACTGAAACCTCCACAAGCTGTGAGCTAAATAAACCTTTCCTTCCTCAATTTGGTGTGTTGGGTAACTTTTCCCAGCAAGGAGAGAAAAGTAACTCAGATAGATGTCAATGTCCTGCAAAGCACAATACACCCCTCCCCAAGACAATCGAGCCCCAGTCGCCAGAAACTCTCTTAGGAAGAGCCATCATACTTGAATAACTTTGATCTACAAAATATTGTTTTTCTGTGTGAGGACCTAAATAACTGTCCCCCAGGAATCGTACGGGGGCCTAGACAAACATTCTCTATTCATTTCCAAATCACTAAGCCAGAACTAGTTTTATAGTCATAACCTACTTCCATCACTAGCATGCAAAAGAACTTTATGGCCTTTGATAAAACATCTTTCTATTGAGAACTGAGATGGGTGTTCATTGTCTTCAACCCTACCATTCTCCAGTAAGATTTATATTCTTGTTTTGCTTAAGATTCACATTTTAATGTAGTAATAAAAACAAGTGAGATGGTCTCATTGCAAGGAATCTTTGGTTAATTATCAGGTCCCATGCTGCAAATCACTGGGTTGAGTTTCTAGTACCCAGAAAAAAATGATGTTTTTCCTCCCTTTCCAGGAGTCATATGAGCCTTATATCCATGTTGAAGAGAACAGAGCTGGGACTAGAGGTGATGGGAAGGTGAACATACTTCCCTGTACTGTGAAGCTCCCTAAAACCCACAGGGTACAAGAGGCAGCATGCATGGTGAGCAGTGTCCAGATTCCAGCATCAAATCTTGAATCCCACCGTTGCCATTTTCCAGCTCTGTGACCTTGAGCACATTACTGAACATCTCTGCACCGCTAGTCCTCATACCCCATCTAGATACCGATGCTATATCAACCTCCTGGCTTTGTTTGGAAAATTAAATTAGGTAATGGATTTAAAGAAGCTGGCACCAAAAAAGACAGGCAGTACCTGCTGGATCTTTCCCCAGTAGAGGCTGACGACATGGGGAATCATTCAGCACAAACTGCCTGGTGCTTGCCAGGGGTCACCAGAACTCTAGGCAAGCAGCCAAGTGACTGGGAGAGGACGGGCCAATGTGGTGGAGACTGTCAGGGATTTGGCGAGCGTCTGGTAAGAAGCAAGAAGCCAGGCAGAATGGGGATTAAAAGAGGTCTGAAGGAGCACAGAGAAGGGGTTGACACACACACAAGTGAAAACAAGTGTGGGTTTCGGTCCAGTAAGATTCAACACTAGCACCAGTAAGGCTGGAGACCCTAAGTAGAAGACAACGGGCACCTATGCTTGAGAAGTGTGTGGGGCGAACCAAGGGCTTCCAGACAGCAAGCAAGATAGGTTCTTGTGCAGAGCTCTTCAGCATAAATGGCCTGCCCCTAAACAGACCCTGGTCTCCGGTATTTTGCACCTGCAGAGCAGGAGGGCGTTGCTGTGAAGTGTGCCCAGGACAGCACCTGTTATGCGGAGAGGATCCAAACATCTGTCCAGGGTAGCTACTGTGCCTGAACAGTGATTTGGGTGCCCTTGTAGATTTTAGCTCCAGTGTCAACAATTTTATCTCTGCTGTCAACAATTGATAGAGGATGCCTGCAACACTGTCTGGAGAGATATTTTGGAGGCCACTTTTGGGAAAAATGCTATACTTGATTATTCATGTTGGCCAAGGGCTCAGAAATGATGAGCGGAGATTTGCTTGCTATCTTTCAGCTTGAAGCAGTGCAGCGACTCGCGGATAGGCAGCTGGAGTAAGCCTTGCAGATATAAGTGGAGGAATTTACTCATTCATATATTAATTTATTCAACAGCCTCAGAATAGCCTCCACACACAGTTTTGCCACCCTGGGGGAAGTCAGAGAATGCAAAGGAAAAAGTTCTAGTAGTGTCAGAGCTGTTTTCCAGATTCAGACATGTTTTGGCACCTCGTTTACATTTGACGTCAATAAATAACTCCAGGAAGTAGAAACTATTAGCATCAATAAATCTCAGTTTTATTCTGGAAAACTAGGGACTCACATCACAATTGGAAACAACAAGTGGAAATAAGTTCTACTGTAATAATTATCATGTCTTCAACTGAAGTCTTTACCACCTTTCTCTAAGGCCAGGAAGAGGACAGCCATGCTCTTGAAGTCCTTTGCCCTCTGGGCCATTCAAGAGCAGCTTTCCTGACATATTGCCATCCCTCAGCCAGGTTCTGAGTGTACCCTAAGCCCAGAGAATGCATCTGCAGTGAATTGGCCCATATTTTAGCTCCCTACAAAATAGCTATTTTAAATATCCCTCGAGTATGCACTTTCTGAATCATTAAGACTTCAGGCATCAATTACACTAATTTGAGAAAGTGATCAAATTCATGCAAGGCTGTTATTTTTAAAGAAAAGACATTTCAGTATATTGATGGGGAATTGGTGTCCGGAGTATATAGATTTCCAGTTATGTCCTGTCATGGCAAGAATCCATCGGTTTCCTTTAAGAGACAGAGAACACATTATGCCTGGTATTAACAAAGATCAATTTCAGTAAAGGAAGACATTCAACACAAGGGAATTGAGCTGATCTGGGAATAAATGACGTAATGTTTGAAACGATAAGGAATAAGTCATCCTGGGACTCCAAGTTCTTTTCTAAATGATGATTAAATGGAATTTTTGTCCCTGCTTTTTTCACTAGAAGTGGTTTGTCTTTTTTTTACTGTAAAGTATAATGTATCTATTTTGGCACTGTCAGCAAAGCATACAGCTCATAATTAGGCTTCTCAAAGATTTCAGATTTCTTTGGTCCTAACTTGAAGGGAGGGTCTTATCTTCATGCCAACTTATTCTACTTTTCAAACCAAAGTGACAGTCTTTCATAAAAATTTGACTCTGGGTGTTATCTTTCAAAAAAAACTGTATTGCAGACTTCAATATGGTGAATAGAGTTACAAAGATGCCACAAGGATAATACGAAAGATTTTGGAAATAAAGATAAGCTCTCCACTGAGATGTGAGATGCAATGAAAGAAAAATGATGAGATGAATAGGAACGGCACCGGTCCTGGATTCCTATCCGTATCTCTAAGGAAAAAAGCCAGAGCAAGCTAGACTTTCTCTCTTTCTCTGAGAACAAATTTCTTCAGGGTCTATAAAAGCTAGTTAAGTATATTTCTGTCAATATTTAGAACTGGAAAAGACCTGAGGTATTTCAACAAATGAGCAAACAAATGCTCAGGGAGATGTTAGTGGCTCACCCAGGGTCATATTTTTCCTTCCTTTTTGTTTGCCAATATTTCTTGGTAGCTGATCCAGGAAATTTTCATTTGTAAAAGGAATGCTATTCCAGTTCTTTCTGTTTTGTTGCTTCCATGATAATATTGATTTTTGAATATTCACTAAAAACTAAACCATGATTGAATGCCAGATGTTCTAACTTGGGACTAACTTGAATGCTAAGATTTGGATTCCGCATTCCTTATGGATGACACAGAAAGTATACAAATGGGACATTTCCATGAAGTAATACTTGGAGGCTACAAAAGGGGGGGGGGCAGTGAGATAGCTCAGTGGACTAAGTGCCTGCTCAGGCAAGTGTAGGAACCAGGGTTTGATCCCCAGGATCACACCTGCACTGGCCTGGGCCCCTAGAGCGCTGAGTCAGCCACCGAGAGCAGGTGTGGGACACATGCCTATAGTACCGGTGCTAGGGAGACTGGAAACAGGAAGATCACTATGAGTGTGATCCACATAGTGAGACCCTGCACAAAATAAAAAAAAAAAAAAGAAAAAGAAAAACAGGAAAATACTTATGCCCCCTTCGATTTTTAGTTTGCTTCAAAGTTCAGCTAGAAGTTTTACTTGGAAACTCATAAAGTGTCCAAGTCACAAGTAATTTTGCCCTGAAAGGAAATTTTGGATATATATATATAAAAAAAAAAAGATGCCATGTAATACATATACATTTTTATATTGAGTCAGGCTAAGGGAGCCCCTGTCTGAAATTACCCAATTCAAATAGAGTTCTGGACCAATTATTTGTACTTCTATTTTCATCACCCGGCTTCTCAGCAGGTATGTAATTTTAGCCTAAAGAAAGATTCTTGATCAGGCATCCTGCTCCTGTCATGGAGTTTTGAAGACTGTGCTGACAGAACAGAAGTATGCTGGGCACGGTGAGTAGCTCTTTTGTGGTGAGCTTCTCTGCCTCACTTTGTTTTCATTCTGCTTAGTTTTGGGTGATTTACAGAATCCCTAAGCAGGATGGAAGAATGTAATGACCCAGAGAAAAGAATGAGTTATTTCACTTCTTTTAGTCATAAGATTTTGATGCCTTCTGGCTCTTCTCCTATGCAGAAAGAATCAATAGCAAGTTACTCTGTAGCTGCAGCTCTTGGGAAACAATTCCTCGTTATGGAAGCTCTGTGTACAAACAAGTTCCAGAGATCACACAGCCAGTGAGAAGGACTTCATTCTGCATGAAGATCCCTGGATAAAAAACTCTGGTGAGAGTTTGTCCTGCCAGGAATATGTTTAACTGTCATGAAAGAAAAATCACAAGGTAGACAAAAGAAATCTTCTGTGCTGCCTTGTAGCTCAGAGAACTATTCTGCACCTCCACTTGGATCACAGGGCCTCCCTTCCTAAATCTGAATGAGGACCAAGGAAGATGTAGACACTGGGCAGAGACCCGTGGGCAAATGAGGCCACTGCCAGAGGCATGAGCTATTGATCAGCAGAGATAGATCCACTGCTCATGGAAGGGCAGGTTGGGGAGAGTTATGGGCTAAGACTTTCTTCTTCAGATAGATTCAGTGGAACTCTAGCATGCTTAAGTTTCAAAAAAAAAAAAAATAAGCAAAACGTTAAAAATTTCAAATATGCTTCTGTTACAGTCTGTACATAATTGTCTCCCCAAAGCCTCATGAAGTCATTGGAGCAGCTCCTAGAGTTCATGATTAATTCATGATCCCAAATGCTGGGATTATGGATGTGATGGCTACACCCACCCTGGGGTGTGTAATCTGCATACAATATAAGGAAGGTAGAGAGGCTTACAAGCTGTCACAGCTACTGCTCCTCCCTTTGCTCTTTGCTATTTTCCACCGCCATGAGTTGCTGCCCTCTGCCATGTGCTACTCTGCCTTGGAGCCAGCTGATTATGGACTGAAAATTCTGCTAACAGTGAGCTCAATAAACCTTTCCTTCCTTAATTTTGGGTGTTGAGTGTTTTGTCCCAGCAGTGAGAGAAAAGTGAGACAGCTTCTATGCTTTAATGAGCCAGAATATTTAGTATTTATTTCTTTATTTAATGTTTGTTACAGAGCCTCACCATGCAGTTTGAACATATAGCGATCCTCCTGTTTTCAGCCTCCCTAGCCTGGAATTACATGCATGCCCCACCTTGCCCAGACTCAGTGGCCGGCTGAGTGCACCAGGGGTAGGGCTGGCACAGCACATGGTGCCAGTGATTGAATCCTGGTCCCTGCACTTGCCTAAGCAGGTGCTTAGTCTTCTGAGCTATCTCACCAGCCCTATCTTTAGTATTTAAAGAAACCTGGAAAAGTTATTTTGGGTCAAAATTGCTAAATTTTGTTTTGTCTGTAAATATAGTTCTCCATTAGATTCTTTATCATAGTTATTCATACTTACTCAAAAGCAATTTAGGAGCTGGGTATAACTCAGTGGTAGAACACATACTTTGCATGTAAAAGCTTTGCATTCAACCCCCCAGTGTGTGTAGCCAATCCCCCCCCACCACACACCTACATATAAGGACTTAAAGAAAAGATTGGCAAAAAGTTGATCGTGGTAGCATTTTTCCACCTCCTTTCCCTTGAGCTTTGTTGAAGTAGGGCCAACTCTCTAGTGCAGGTATAACCTCAATGACTTTGAGGAACCTTCCTCACTAACTACAGCTCCTTTAGGGTTGTGGTAAGGGGCATGGTTATACCAATGGCTTTCATGCCTAGTGCCTGAATATATCGTATTAGTTCTCTATCTGCCTACAGGGTGGAGGAAATGGTGAGGAAGCTCTTATTTGAGTCTCCTTGTTGTTTCCTGCTGGGTCTCTCATCAACATAATCTCCAACTATCAAATTGTAACAGTGAACACAACCACTGTTAGACAAAGTACCACACAAATAAAAAAAAAAAAAAAAAAAAAAAACCTGATGTAGTGCTTTGTACTCGTACAACATGATATTGGTTAAACTTCCTATTCTCGCAGCATCCTTAGGGAGATTGTAGGGATTATTAATCCTATTATGAGAAAGAAAGAAAAGTCACTGTCTCTTTGAGAATTTACATGAGGTCTATGACCAGTTGAGACTTGGTTGGGCAAAGACTCAACACTCAGCTCTCTGTTCTGGTTCAGATTTCTCTGACCCACCAGCATCCAAAAGAAGTTGAACCCCATGCTGCATTATTTATCCTTCATCAGTTCCTAAAGACTCAAGAGCACTATTTCTGTCTGAGGGTCACCTTTAGCATACCTTTCAAATTTAAAACAATAGGTCTTCTTTCAAAGACTTGTAGTCATCTCCTTTGCTTCTCTACAAGCACCCTGATTTATTTTAAGGCATCAGTGTCTCTCATTTAGGTGTTATTTCAATGATATTTGAAAAATCATAACTGGAAACAGGCAGCCTTAATCTAGCAAAGAAAAGGAGCACAAATGTAATCATCTCAAGTATGGGAGAGGCTGACAAATAATCCTTTACATGTGGAGGTGTGGGGACACTCCCAGCCAAGGAAAGCCATGACTCGTCCCATGCCCATCTCAGTTAGAGCTGTTGTTGTGGAAATAGAGTCTGGGAGCTCCTGCTAGAAGAATGATATTGAACCAAGGAGGGAACAAACAGGAAATACCTTGGTGTCCCCCTCTCTCCCTCTCTTTCTCTCTCTCCCTCTCTTCCCTCATATTTTTATGATTTCTTCCAGTGCTTCCCATAAGCCCAAACCAAGTGTGGGCCAGAACCTCAGGGTCTTGGGTGTTGTATCCTCTAGGGAGAGAGATAGAGGCTGGATGGAAGCAATGTCAGAGGGTGGGAACAAATAGAGACTAACTAGCAGAGGGATGATGCCCCTTGCCTGGTTAGTGGGGTGAATGAAAGCTAGTTTAGTTCACCACATCAACTTCCCCTGCCATGAAATTATTGGTTCCTTTTTTTTATGAATTTTAAGGAAACAGGACCCTGGTGTCACTCTGCATATTTTATGTCTCCCTCATTCTCTTTTCCTTTGCATAGTGCAGAGCACTCTCCTTGCTTTTCTCTGTATCAGTTGAAATGGGAGCTGTCTCTGTTGCTTCCTCTTGCATTCTTTTCCTTTGCTGAATTCTATAAAGGAAGTCTGTTTTCCATGGAAGAGACCTGTATATTCAGGTTGAAGCTACAGTCCAAATGTCCTTTTCTGCACATCTGTCTCTCACCTGATACAGGGGACACTACTCCCATGAAGTTAATGAAGTTTAATCTTTAGCATCTCCTGCCTAACTCACACAGATGCTAAGAAGAATATAAAAGTGCTGAATTCATGGTTGCAATTCTTTTTCTTGGAGAAGGTCCTCCAAATAGCATAAGTTCAGGCCTCACAAAATGTGGTTCACCTGTTCTTCTTTTTCTTTTACTATCACTCACTGCCAATGTCTAAAGCAGAGGTAACTAATATGTGACAGGTCAACTGGCTGGGACTCCACAGATAGATGATCTGGTCAATGAGTCCAAACCCAGGAAGAAGTACAAGGTATAATTGCATCTCCATAAATCTGCTCCACAATTAATGTGAATGACAGGGCGGCCTTTGGGGTCTGATTAGCCAAAAAGTTCTAGTATTCTATGGTCAAATCAACTTCATGTGTGACACCCTGAGGGTAGCCACTCTACCTTCTGCCTTCCCAGTGCACACTTCTGTTCTCAGGGGAGGTGTGCTGAGGAGCAGGTGGAGTGGACCTGCTCTGTGGTCTTATTATACACAAAGGAAAAAGGCTGCACCTGGGGGTCCCTGGAGACTCCAGCACTGGGACATTGTATCCAGACTTGTGTCACCCACATGAAGTTGTAGTCAGTAGTTTCAGCGCCTTTCACACTGCGAAGCCCTGTGGTACATCCTAGCCAGTACATTTTTTTAATGTTCATGGTAACACCACTGGCTTTGGCAGTGGCTAGCTTTATTTTATTTATTTGTTTAAATTTATATATTTGGTACAGGGTCTCACTATGCAACTCAGACTCATAGTGATCGTCCTATCTCAGCCTCCCCACCGTGCTGTGTCTCATTCGCTGGCTCAACATGCCTGGAGACAGGGCCAGCACAGCATACAATACAGGAGACTGAGCCCTGGTCCCCATACTTGCCTAAACAGGCTCTTAGTCTGCTGAGCTATCTTGCCAGCCTGACCGTGAATTGCTTTAGACACAAATCTCTTCATTAAAATTCCTCCCTCCACAGAAAAACAAGTCAAAGGCCAGTCTAGATTGAGAACTGAACTATATTGTAGCACTGCAGCATTGCAATGTAGTATTAACTAACTATTTAAAATTTATAAATATCTACTTAGCATTTTAGAACCTACCATGCTGAGAGAGAGAGAGAGAGAGAGAGAGAGAGAGAGAGAGAGAGAGAGAGAGAGAGAGAGAGAGAGAGAAGATTGAGGAGACAAAAAGGGCAAAAGATAACGGATTAAGAGCTAGGGAAAGCTTTGCTTCTGGCCACTTCACCAGTTCTATGATCTCAGGCAAGAAACTATCTCTTAGGGTTTTAGTTATCCAATGTGTAGAATAAAAATGAAGGGAGCACCTACTCCCTAGGAGTCTTGTAAGGATTAAATGAATTACACATAGGAAGTCCTTCAAGCTGTTCTCTGCCCACAGGAGAAGCACAGTTGATCTTAATTAATGATATTTTATGAGTCCTGCTATAGCTTCTTTGGCTAGGAGCACCATCTTTGTTAAATAACCTTCCATTTTTGTGTTAAAAAGGGCCAAGACTCTGAGCTTGCTAGCCACTGACCCTCAGTCCCCTATATTGTTCCTTCAACATTTTCCATCTGCAGAGTGAGAATACGGATAATCTCACCAGGATTGTTCTAAGAAGCAAATGAGGCAGACTTCATAGTGGGGATTTGATTGTCTTTGAAGAATTATGGATGGCTGTATTACTTGAAAATCATCAGTTACTAAGACACCATGGGTTTTCCCATATGTGAACCTTTCTTACCATCCTTCATCTACCCTGAGATAATGTTTTTGTCTTTATGACCAAGGCCCTTGAAAAAGAGTGAATCCAGCCCCCATGACCTCCAATATGTAGAAAAATGATATCTGAGGTGGATTAACTAATGGAAAACTTGTAATACCCAGCTGAACTGAATCTACAATGCTCTGGGTGGGGAAGGCCCATCTGAGGATCGTTGCCAAAACCATAAAAAGAAAACTAGAGTGAAAGGTGATAGCTGCAGATTTCCTCACAGAAATTTGTCAAATCAGTTTTCCTGACATGAACTCAACTGCTCTCACCTTCTGAGTTCCTCACTGTTGCTGAAGACACCTGAAGTTCTCTTCCAGGGAGCACTGGTTTTACTTTGAGCGTTTCTTCCTGGCTCCAGTGCATGTCCCTCAGCCTACTGGCACAGCTTTTCTAGCTTTCACCCCTAACCTTTGGGCTTTCCCAGTGCAGATCCTTGGTACACACTTGCATTGTTGTGGGCTCTAAGCCTTCACCTGGACTCTTGGAGGACATTGCCATGGGATCCACACCTTCAGCTAGATGCTTTGGGACTCTAACGTGTGGAAAAATCTCTTGCACTCTTCTGCATTTGGCATTTTTGGTAAATATTATAAAATCACCCTATATATTGTGTGTCCTTTATTAAACCAATTCCCTAGCAAACCCTGATTACAAATAAAATTAGTGAAAAAGAGGTCCTGAGTTTTGCCATTGCCATTTAAGAACTTTGGCAGAATATGGGCAGCCTGTGAGACTCTGGAAAGCTCTAACCTTCCTTAGCCCCCAGTGCGCAGGTGTGGAGCTTCTGCTGGTGCCAGTCTAAACTTTAAAGATTTTAGAAGGACTCTGCCTGGCTTGGGGATGCAGGAGAGCTGTGATTTGTGGGCCTAGTGCATGCAGACATAGAGCTTTCCTGGGACCATTTAGGAACCTTGGCCATTCCACCTCAGCTGGTCTACTAGGAACGAGCTGTAGGACCAGCAGCCAGCAGGGCCCAGTGGTCTACTTGGACTGGACTCAGTTAGAAGCAGCCAATCACAGCAACCAGACCCAAGCCAGGTCCTGCCAATCAAGCTTGAGTTCAGTAGATCTAGTCCCAGTGAGCTGAGGCATACTGCTGACCCTAGCTGAGCCCAGACTGAGGCCCAGACCTAAAGGAACATCCTAGTGGCACAGAGATGGCAGCAGGTAACAGGGATGAGCTACTCTGCCTGGAAGACTCCAGGTGCCTGAAGGGGAACTAAGAACCTCCAGGTGCTTAGACAGAACTCAGGAGATCTAATCTAAATAAAAATTCCCAATTTAACAGCTGATTGGTTACAGCTATAACGTTTACTCCTATGGTCTAAAGTATAAACCCATTAGTTACAGAAGTTTGTCAATTTCTATATTTCACTAGCTGTTATGAGTATTGCTAACTGTGCTACTGTAAATAGGAAACCATATCTGCCTTAACCACATGTTTTCCCTTGTATATTACAATTGGGAGGTGCTTGGGTAATAACCTCACCGCAGCCCTACTCTGAAAGATTGAGGACAGGGCCAAACAGAAACCAATATCTCACTCCCAATCAATAGAGAATGCAAAATCTTGGGACACACACAAGACAAGCATCTCTGACACAGGAGAGATGCCTAAAAAACAGACTCTTTATAGAGAGACTGACAGCAGTGACAGAGCTACCTAGCATCAAACTTTGACAAAAAGACATCATACAAATCAAAATAAAGAGTTCTTTCTGAAATAGAAAATGACAAAAAGAAGAGGCAAAATGCATTATCAGGCCCCAAGCCTGCCCAGAACAAACCCAGGAGATATCAGTATAGAAGAAATTGGAAGCCGCCCACCTGAAATTTCTGAAATAATAGCAACTGAAGTAAAGAAACAACTGCAGAAGAGTATAGAGGAAATCAAATAGAAATAATCTCACAGGTTAAAAAAGCAATGATAACTATAATGAAGGAATTGCTATGCATTTATTAAAAAAGACACTGATTTAAAAGAACAGAGGAGAATAGAAGATTGACGGAAACCTTGAATGAGCATTATAGGAAAGAAAGAGAATGTAAGACGTAGATTCAAAGAGATATACAAGAAATTAAAAGCTCCATTGAAAGTCAATAAAACACTTTGAGTGAAAGTAAATGTACTGCTATGCTGGCCCCACCCTGGGGCACCCTGAGAAGGTGATTGAGATTGTGTGGTGGCAGGCCCTGTAATCCCAGCACTTGGGAGGCTGAAAACCAGGAAGGATCACTGAGTCCAATCTGTGTAGTGAGACTCTGTAGACCCTGTACTAAATACTTTAGAAAAAAGAAAGAAAGAAAAAGAAAGTTAAGATAAACTTTCAGACCTTGAAGACACCATTGCAACTAGTGAAAAGGTAAGGAAAGATCTCTTAAAAACATCTAGGATCCAGGAAATAATAATTCAATAGCTGCATGACAATGAAAAGATGAACAACATAAGACTAAGAGGCATCAATAAGAAAGAAGGAGGGAACACAAATGACATAAAAAGAATATGGGTGCCAACCAAATAGCTCAGTAGATTAAAGCACCTACAAGCAGGTGCAGGGACTGGTGGTTCCAT
This sequence comes from Ctenomys sociabilis, assembly GCA_004027165.1. Taxonomy (NCBI): domain Eukaryota; kingdom Metazoa; phylum Chordata; class Mammalia; order Rodentia; family Ctenomyidae; genus Ctenomys; species Ctenomys sociabilis. The sequence goes on along the minus strand of PVKA01006177.1, from coordinate 164 downwards.
CCCTGGGCCTGCCATGCTGACCCCATCCCAGGGGAATGCTGAGATGGCAATTGATAGTGAGCGTGGTGGCATGTGCCTGTATTCCCAGCACTTGGGAGGCTGTAAGCAGGAGAATCACTATGAGTCTGAACTAGTAGTGAGACCCTGAACACCCTGTAGATGCT
>PVKA01006176.1:0-85314 GCA_004027165.1 Ctenomys sociabilis | reverse complement strand
AATAAAACAAAAAAAAAGAAAAACCTCCAAGATGATAATTTAAAATCACTGCACCAGTTTTTTAATTTACAAAGTCCCTATAGGATCAGACAATAAGCTTTAAAAGATTGCAAAATAAAATTATGTGAAAATCCTAGCTGAAATTTCTTTGTTCTGTAGACTTATCTGCTTTATGATTTATGGGGCTCCAAATACATTTAAAACAGTATGGGGGCTTTATAAATTATGAAAATTATTGGGATATTCAGGGGTGCCAGACATTTTTATCAATATTTCAAATGCTATGGCAGTATGTGGGAGTGTATTTCTCTGGGATTATCAACATTTAATTTGTAATTTTCATATGCTCAAAATACTGCTATCCCATGTAAGAACTTGTTTTCTGTAAGTCTATAGTTTTTCAGAAAAAAAAAAAAATCCCTGGATATACATTATTGTCAGATATTATAGTGAACTCTTTAAGTAATGTATCTAAGCCATCTAATAGGTCCACAGTAAGAAAAACCCAAGACTCAGGACTCCCAGCTGTTTTTAGTCCAGATTCTATTATCTCACCTGTTGCTCTCAAATTCAAGTATGCATCAGAATCCCCTGGAGAACTTTTGAAAACACAGTTCCACTGAGTTAATCATTCAGCAAATGGTTGACGGAGCCTAGAATCTGCATTTTTAACAAGGTCCCAAGTGATTCTAAGACAGGTGGTAGCGAAACCATACTTTTTGAAAACCATTGTTCTTCATTCACAAGTTATATTTTCTACTCCTATTCTCATTAGCCACATATTAAGTGCTAATATGCCCATTTGAGTAACATTTCAAATCAATATTAAAATTCTATGTCATTTCAGGAAGTTCAGTCGGAACAGTGATTTACCTCCATGTAGCACCATAAAACTTATAGAACATATTCACAGCATTAATTCTATGTAGTTCACTGGCAACATCCACAAATGATATCTTTAATTTTTCAATCATTAGTAACTAGTGACATTTTAAAAGGGAACAGTGGAGTATTAGTTGGGTTAGCAGAATTTGTTTTACCTTTCTGTACTGTCTTAGAGCAACAGAAGGATGGATATCTCCTGCAAAAGTTTCATTATCAGTGAAAACAATGAAGACATCAGCAGCTGTATTCGTCTTCTGAGCCCAGATCATTGGAAGAGAGCAATCAGTTCCACCAGCTGGGATCTAATGTGAATGAGAATAAAGTTTCCTTCATGTCCACAATCATTTCAAGTTAAAATATTGTTTAGAGCCAGTATATAGGCCTTCTCTTAAGACTATGCTATTTTTGATGTTAGGCTTCTCATGGGAAAAGATAAATTTCTTATAAATTAAGAAATTTAATGCATACTGATATAACACCATGATCATTGTTCTACATGTTCAGTAAACTAAAAGAGTTTATTACCTGATTCATAGCCATTAAAACTTGTTGTAAGGTCATATCTTTTGTCACAGGACATGGTACCATTTCATCTGAAAAAGCAACTACATAAGAATCTTTTTCTGTTCTTGCGACGACCTGAAAAATTTAATGGTGGCTATTTTCAGCAGGTTGGGGGGGAAAAGTAAGTTCTTGAAATTGATACTACTTCATTTTAGAGAAACAACACATTGCTTATTTTTAAACTCTTATTGCTGTGTCCAAAAGTGTAAAATTAATGATAGAGCTTTTCATGTAATATACTTTTCACGAACTCTTAAAGAAACTGCTTTTCAAACAAACCTTTGAAGACGGTAAGGGATATATTCTCATTTTATTAAACTACAGGAAAGCCAATTATGAAAAAAAAATTTAAGTTTGCCTCATCTGTTTGCTCTTCAGTGAGGCTAGAACTAGTTTCCTCACTGTAACTTTTCTTCTTCTTTAACTTCTTTTGCTTTTTGAGCCAGGCTGTTGCTAAGTTGCACATGCCAGAGAGCTGAACTTGTGATCTACCAAAAGTAGCTGGGATTATAGGTATATCCTATCAACCCAGCAAAAAAATGATCTTTAGACTAAAAATAATAAAGCTGAGCTAACAAAACAAGTGAAACCATAATTGTTTTTAAATGTATTTACAGGGTCTATACGGTCTTACTACACAGATCAGATGGGCGCAGCACAGCACACTGGGGACTGAACCCCAGACCTTGTTCAATAGACTAAATAGACAGTTTAGTCCACTGAGCTATCTAGTTGGCCCTCTACAATTCCGGAGTATACTAATTTTATAGTTTTATGCATAGCAAACGTGTGTATATATATAATTTATGTATTATTTATTTTTTTCTTGATAAGAGTCTTGCTACATAGTCCAACCTGGCTTCAATATCTTGATCTTTCTGCCTAAGCCTCCTGAATACTATGATTATCAGCATATACTACTTGGCTCAGAAATATATTTTGAGGGGTGAAAATTTCAAATTGTTCTAAGTCAACAAAAATGTGAATGAGTATAAAGTTTCCTTCATGCCCACAATCCTTTCAAATCAATGCTAAAATACTATTATTTTTACAATACTGTTTAGAGCCAGTATGTAGGCTTTCTCTTAAGACTCTGCTATTTTTGATTTTCTTACCATGCACATGGCTGCAGCAACTGTACTAGCATTGAGTATACTACCCAAAACTCTTTGGTCCATTGAAACACTGACATCAACAGCCAGCAAGAAACGTTTTCCAGTTGGCTCAACTGTCTAAAGAGAAAATAAAACATTCATCAAAAGCAGGGAGATCAGAGATAGACTAAATGTCTTAAGAAATCAAAGATAAAAGGCCTGATTTTTCATATATCAAGTGACTGAATATTTAAAAATGCTTAGCTTTTCGTACAGGTAAAGAAAAAATATATTTAACATTCCATTTAAAGAAGTACCAATCTCTATTTTTTGTATTTTTAGGGAAGGGTCTACAGGGTGTTCAGGATCTCACTACTCGCAGTGATTTGCCTGTTTACAGCCTCCGAAGAGCTGGGATTACAGGGGTGCACCACCACGCTCAGTCTCAATTGCCATCTCAGCAGCACGGCAGGCCTGGGGATCAAACCCCGGGCCCCTGTACCTCCTTGCAGGTGCTTTAATCCACTAAGCTATTTGGCTAGCCCTTCATTCTATTTTTAAAAAGTCCTCATTGCAGTAAAATGGGAACTTCAATATATATATTTTTTTAAATTGTGGTAAACTATAAAATTTACTTTCATAAAAGTCTAAGTATGATTCAGTACCATTAAGTGCACTCACAATGTTGTAACCATTATCACTTTTCTTAGACATTTTTCATCCTCAATAGGATCTTTGTACAAAGTAATAACTCTGTTGTGCCATCACTGAACTTCCTGCCTACTTCTGTAATTCTTTCTGCCTCTATAAATTTGCCTACTCTGAGACAATTCATGTAGTACAGTTGAATTACTTGTTCTTCTATATGTGGCATTAGTGTATTTTCAATGTTTATTCATGTCGCATGTACCAACATTTATACCTTTGAGTGGTGAACGTGATAACCACTACACTACAGAAACCTGCTAAACTTTTATACCTTTGTAAGGCTAAATTTACAATATTCCATTCTTTCTGTATATCACATTTGATTCATTTTTTGATTTAGACTTTTGTTTCTCTAATTTAGCTATTATGAATAATGTTGATACAATATCAAATGCAAGTATTGTATACCTCTTTTCACTTCTTTTGGCATTATACATAAAGTTCCTGGATGGTATGATAATTCTATGTTTAACTTTGTAATAAATCCTGTTTTCCACAGGAGTGGCAACATTTTATATTCTTACTAGCAATACTCCAGGATTCCAAATCTCTGCCCTTTTATTTTTGGCAGAACTGGCGATTGAACTCAGGCCCTTGTGCTTGCCAGGCAAGTGTTTAGTCTACTGAACTATCAGCCCAGCCCCTTCTCTGTCCTTAATATTTGTTATTTTCTGCTTTTTTGGTAACTGCCATCTAATTAGGTATTAAATGGTATCTCAGTGTTTCTTTTAATTAAAAAAAAAACTTTTTATTTGGTACAGGATCTCACTACACAGCTCACACTCATAGTGATCCTCCTGTCTCAGCTTCTCCAGCACTGGGATTATAGGTGTGTACCACCATGCCTGGTTTCAGTGGCCAGCACTGTATGCCCAGGGTCACTAGGCCTGTGCAGAATGTGATACTGGGGACTGAACCGGGGCCTTGTGCTTGACAGGCACATGCTTAGACTGCCAAGCTATCTCTGCAGCCCTCTCAGTATAGTTTTGATTTTATATTTCCTTACTAATGATGTTGAATAACTTTTAATGTGTTTATTTTTCAATTTATACATCTTTAATAAAATGCCCACTGAAGTGCTTGTCCACTTTTCAACTAGATTTGTATTTACACTGTTGAACTGTTGTAGTATATATTCTTGGTATATAGATTATTCTTTTTTTGGGGTAGTATCCTTATTATAATGTTATTTTCTTTGTTGGTTTGGCAGTGCTAGAACTCAAATCCCGGGCTTTGCACATACTATGCAAACTCTGTGTAGCACCAATCCTCACATTTTGTGTGTTTGTTGATAAACATAGAGGTTTTTATTCTCCCAGTACTTGTGGCCGAACGCTACAGCCTCAGCCCTGATTCATATATCCCTAGCCTATTTTAGAGATTCTGTAGTTTGAGACAGGGTCTACTAAGTTGCTAAGTGCCCGGCTTGGGCTCCACCTTAGGATCGTCCTCCTGCCTCAGCTATCGGATCTTGCAATACCAGCATGCACCAACACGCCTGGCTGATGCCCACGTTTCTTTCTTTTTCTGGCGGAACCGGGGATTGAACTCAGGCCCTTGCGCTTGCCAGGTAAGAGCTTATTCCACTGAGCCATCTCCTGACCCCTACCCATATGTTTCTAATTTTGAAGTACAATTACTTTTATTTTTTAAAATCATTGTTACCTATGCGTTTGGTGTTTATATCATTTTAGTTCTTAAATGTAGGTTACTGATGGATTCTGAACTAATATTTCTAAGGTAAGTCCAACTTTGTTAGCCTAAATAAGAAAATGCAGTTTTCCAGCATCATTTGTGAATACTGTTCTTTTTACATTTAATCAATCATCTTGGAATTCTTCTCAATCAACTGATCAGGGCTGGAGAGACAGCTCAGTGGCTTAAGCACCTTACTGGCGTGTACAAGGTCCTGAGTCTGATCTTTGGGACCGCAAAAAAAAAAAAAAAAAAAAAAAAAAAAAAAAAAAAAAAAAAAAAAAAAAAAAAAAAAAAAAAAAAAAAAAAAAAAAAAAAAAAAAAAAAAAAAAAAAAAAAAAAAAAAAAAAAAAAACAAACCAAAATCAACTGGTCAGATTTCAAAGAGTTTTCATTCCATTTCTTTGGTACATATATATCCATAGGCTAGTAACATAGTCTTTTGATTATTGCAGCTTTGTTGTAAGTTTTGAAATTTCAAAACGAATTTTTCAACTTCATTCTTTTGAAGATTGTTTTGGCAATTAGGGTTCACTTGAAATTTCACATGAATTTTAGAATTTTTATTACAAAACGTGCTATTGGAATTGTAAAAGGGGCTGTATTGAATCTGCAGATTACTTTAAATACTAGTATTTAATCATTTTAACAAGCCTTCCAAACCAGTAAATTGGGTATTTTTGCATTTACCTTATGGTAATTTTTATAGTTTTCAATGTACAGTAGTTGCATCTTTGTAATTAAATTGCCTTTCCTCTTCTTTTCTTTCCTTTTTCTGTAGAACTGGAAATTTAAACCAACATCTTTGCACTGAACATCCTCAATCAATTTTTATTTTTATATTGAAGACAGGGTCTTGCTATATATAGAGTTTAGGCTGGTCTTTAATTCATGGTGATCCTCCTGCCTCAGCCTGCCCATTCCGAATTTGGATGTTATTCTACTGCATATCAAGAAAAAAAACTTAATTTTTTCATGTGTCTTTTTTGAAACAGTCTCACTATGCGGTTCAGGCTGGCCTTGAACTCACTTTGTAGTCTAGGCTGGCTCTGAGCTTACAGTGATCCTCTTGCCTGCTGGGATCACAGGCATGTGCCACCATGCCTGCCAGGAAAATTTTATAAATGGCACTAATAATGGGAATTCCAGACCAAATAATTCATTTCCTACCACAATTAATGAAACATATTTACCAATTAATGGAAAAAACAAAGGCTAGAATTCCAAGGCAAGGATCTACAGAAGAATGCAAATTTTTTTAAAATTTCCAAATTCTTAAATTAACTCACCAAAGTTATTATCAAAATGATCCTAGAATTGCTCCCTTATAAATTCACATGTTAACTATATAGCCATCTTCATGTAAATTTAGAAAGTGGATGTGTACTCATAAGTGGTTACAGTATTAATACTGTCTTCTAAAATGTGTTTTTACAAAGGACCTTAAGCTGTAATTTAAAAATAAAAAATCAAGTAAAAACATTACCTTAAATGTTTTATAAAAAGCAGTATCCAGTGCTTTTAAGATTTCTTCACAAGGGCACCACTTCAGTTTTCCTCTGAGTCCATGACCTATTCTGTAAGTTTCTAATGCGATTAGGACATGAAATGGATGTATACGAGCCTAGAATTAAGAAAAATAAGTCCAAAATTCAAGAAAAAACTTGTAATTGTGTTTTCTCCTGAGATTGTTATGGTGCTGTAGCTAAGAGAAGTATTTTATAAAGAGAGAAAAATGAGGATGCATTAACCTTAGATTTAAGGTTAAATCAATTTGGTGTCATATATATCTCAGAACACCTAAAATGCACAATTAAAACTAAAGGATTTCATTTCCAAAATTAAGGAGCAAACTTTTTCACTTAGTTAACAAAGACACTCAGTAATGCTTACCTTTTTTAACATCTTTTCATTACATAGTTTTTCACATACTAAAGACACTTCTGAATTTCCTGGTTCAAGGACTGAATTAGCAGTCATTTTTCCCAGATTCCTTAGTAATGCGGTAAGAGGCATTTCTTGTAATAAAGCCCTCCACACCTACAGAGAAAAATGAATTATGGGGAATACATAGGTACACCCACAAGAAATTAAGGGGAAATAATTCACTATAACGTATCTGTAATATTAATAACTTTCTCTGAGGCTTTCATTTGAGACTAAAAAAAATCTTCAGAATGAAAATACCTTTCATATCTGATCAAAGATTTATCAGATCAGCTAACATTCTTTACTAGAATCAGGAAGTAAAGTACATTTTATGAAGGAAATTCAGATTTAAAAAAAAAATAGTGAGACAGCAAATTTCTGAAGTTGAAGTAACACAAAATGCCAAACACATTGGCTCTTATGTAAGGGTTTTTAAAAAATTATTTATTTGGTACAGGATCTTGGTAGGCAGCTTGGACTCATAGTGATCTTCCTGTCTCAGCCTCCCCAGTGCTAGGATTACAAGTGTGTACCACCACACCTAGTTTCTGTGACTGACACAGTGCACCTAGGGTTCTAAGGCCTATAAGGCATGTGGTACCAGGGATTGAACCCAGGTCCCTGCACTTGCCAGGCAGGTGCTTAGTCACGCTATCTCCCCAAGCCATGTTAGGGGTTTTAAGTAAACATTCAAGATGTATTTTTCTCTCCACTTTTTTTTTCCCACAGTGCTGAAAATCAAACCCAGGAGCTTGAATGTGTCATTTCTTTTTTTCAGACAGGGTCTCACTTTGTAGTGTAGGGTGACCCTCAACTCACTATACAGCATAAGTTAGCCTCAAATTTGCTTTTATCCTCCTGCCTCAGGCTCCTGAATACTGGAATTATAGGCACATACCACTGCCCCGGTCATTTCTCTTTTTGAAATGAATTTACTCACCTCTTTAGATTTTAAGTGATTTGTTAGAAGATGCTCCCTTACTAATCTATGTTCTTCTATTAGATGAATGACTTCCAGTTCATCTTTTGTACGCTTCACTTTTTCTACAGCCTCCAGATATTTTAGCAATTTTTCAGTCTCCACAGGAAGTGCTTTTTCTTTATACAATTCATGGACCTCTTTCCATCCCTTTGTAATATATTTGGTCACAATGGCGAGTCCTTTAAACAAGATAAGGAATTGAAAAGAGGTAGAATTATCAAATAAACGAACATATTTCTTGAGAATATATTCTATAGTAGACTTAGCTATATACACAGAAGTTAATTCCTTTAAGCTTGATTAATGTTTTTTACATTATAATAAACACATTGAAGCAAACAGAACGCATTAATTTTGCTTACTGTCATTACTGTTTAAACATGAAACTGAGGAGAAAAACTTCTGTACCTTATCTAATTGAATTAGAGGCATTTTTCCCCTTCAAGGTGTCAGTGCCTATTTCAGTTTACAATCCCAGAACAATTCCTAAGAGCACAGATCTCAATATCATTTTTACTTGTCTTTTTGTAATATCTGAGTAAATACAGATTTTTTTAGCAATAGAGATTAAAAAGGAAGTGGAGAGACAGGCAGGTTCTTTTATGGTTTTAGAGATTATAATTTTTTTTTTTTTTTTAAGGGAACAGTTGTTCCATTTATACTTCCTAATCAGAAAAAGGGCTTTGGGGGCTAAGAAAAAGCTAGGTACTAGCCTACTTTCTGTGATTAAATGTTGGTTTTTCTTAGGTCTTATTTTCCACATCTCTTAAAGGTAAGGATTAAATCCTCAAATTCAAAACTCTTGCAGGCAAGGCAGATGAGATAAAGGAATAGGTAAGAATATATAAATTATCAGGAATGTCGTGAACTAAACAGAATACACACTAAATGTGTTAAACAAGTATCAACTTAGTTTTGCCAAAAGGTGTACCTTCAAGAAAGTCAAGAATCAATTATCTATTTTAAGGCTTTTGATTTTTTAAAATACTATTATTTTTCTGATATTCAGTATCTATGTCAGGCTGAGCATATGTACTATTTTTGAGTTCTAAGTAATTTGATCTAAATTTAGTAACAAGTTGAGGGTGATGGTGCATACCTGTAATCATGCACTCAGGAGGCTGAGGCAGGAGGATTGTCATAGTTCAAGGCCTCCTCAGAGTACTTGGTGGTATCCCATCTCAAGAAACAAAGTTAACTAGGAACTTCAAAAGTATCATGACTTGTTATCTTCCAGTTTGGTAGGAAAAGGACTTACATAACTAAATGTTTCATGTGAGCATGTCGGTGTTGTTTTTCCAATGAAAAGAAGTATTTCTTAAAGTAGCTGTATCTTACCCAGTTCCCTAATTGTGCAGATATACAGGTATACAATAAATATCTAATTACACTTTGACTGCTTTGTTATAAATATACCATTTCAGTTAAGGCATTAATATTTTAATTACTTGTTCAATTAGTTCAAATTTTTTTTTTTCATTTTGAGTAGCAGTGCAGCCTCATTTTGTCACCTATTCACAAGCAACTTTGCTTACTGTAACTTATTCATGTAGCATTCATAATACACTTGTCACTTGGTTCTAGTTAGTATGGTGTTATTAAAGGTTTAGAATATTAATGGTAGGTCTGGCCTATGATTATTCTTACAACTTGTATTGCTTACGGTAAGTGCTTAGTTCTAGGCTTGCAGTAAACACTAGCAGTTCTTGTATGTCTTGAGAATTAAGGTGTAATTCTAGAAATTTTATATAAAGTCAAATGAATGTTTTTTATTGGACATTCTGTTATATCCCCACCCTGCCACCATGAAGTTTATGCTTACCTTCACTGGAAGGTTTAAGATGTGACAGTCTTAACAAGTCTTTGTGAGACCAGCCATTTCTTTGTTTGTATTTTGTAACTGCTAGAGCAAGGGCCATGCCACCTTTTTCATTGTACCAGTCTGCAACAGCCTTCCGGAGAGCACGACCCCACATACCACATTTCATGCTTTCCTTCAGGTCTTTCTTAAATTGAATAAAAGTAAAGAGATGGGTAGGAATGCGACAAACTTCAGAAACAGCTTTAAATGCTGCTTGCTTAGTGTTTACGTCAGAACACTGGGAACAAATGGCAAGTGCAAAGAGCAAAGGCTCTTGCTTTGCGGTTCTGCCTTCTTGACTAAATGACTTTATTTCTTGTATCACTTCGGATCCTCTGCCATCTTCAATCAATCTAATTAAAGCTTCAGCATTTTCGAGGCCCAGCTTCTGTTCTTTGATATAGTAAGTACCACCTTCAGAACCAAAACACAAGAACCGATGTAGTCGATTCATGTCAGTGACTTGCCATACATAGCCACCTTCAGAATTGGCTATTTGCTTTTCATTCAGTGGTTGCATTTGGTGTACAGATTCCTCCATTTTTCCTGTCTTTTACAAAGCCTACCAAAAAAGCAAAATATTATTATAATCAGATATACAAAATAAAGTTATATGCAGAAAATATTAATTATTCTTATTGAAATGTATTACCTTTAAAATATAAAAAATCTTTTAAGCTCAATAAGCTTTACTCAGTACAAAACCAAAATGTCCTTAAGAAAAATCAGAGCAAAAAGGCGTGAAAAACAAAATCACAATTTAACATACGGAAACAAATACTAGAAACACCTAATTTGAATGTTAAAAATGGTTTTGCTTTGCATGTATTTATATTTTTATAATCTAGGGAAAACTCAAAATACTTTAAAGTCAATGACAGATGCAGAGACAGGTTTGATCCCAGGTGAGTCATGCCAGCCACACTGGGTGTGGTGACATGCATCCATAATTCCAGCACTTGGAGGCTGAAAACAGAAGGATCACTACAAGTCCAATCTGTGTACTGAGACCCTGTACTAAGTACACAAAAAAATTAAAAATATATAAAAGTTAAAAAAAAAAGTCAATGAACTATATTACAGATATAAAGGTATGGCACTCAGAAGCAACAACTGTGTTACATTTGTCAGGTACAGTATACTGCTTCTGAGACTAACTGAGTAGGCAAATATAAGGAGTTGTGCAGTGAGAGGAAGAAAAGGAAAAAGTAGGGGAACCACAGTACCTGGCATGAAGAAAAATGTTAAACCTTGAAAAACTATGTAGGCATTTTTGGTTGTCTATCTGAAAATATTCCTCTGCTTTCTCTGGTTTTCTCATGATGACCTTCAGTCTTTTAGGCCTTTAACTACAAGGGATGGATCCTAATTACTCTAAACCAGTGGTCCTTGAATGCTATGTGCATCAAAATTATACACAGATGATAGTTAAAACAGGGTTCCTGGCCCTGTTTCATAATGAACTAAGTCCAGGATCAATCTCAAGCTCCCTGGTGGGGCTGTTCCTATTGTACCCAGCAGCATTCTCCACATTGCACAACTGTATGTCATAAATTTGGCCCATTGCTAGTTTGTCTGGAATATTTTTGAGGTTTTCATCTTTCTTAGAATGGGGCTTAGGCTTCTCATAAGGGGTTTTTTTCTGTGATTTATTTCCAATTCCAAATAATACCTGAAGAGTTGTATCTTCATAAATGTAATCAGTTCATGAGGATACATCAATGCTATATATAAGGATGGTGGAGCAGAAAAACAGAACCTGAGTCCTTGGTATCACTGAGCTACTTGGAATCACTCTACTTATAAATATGTTATTACAGTGGCAGCAATCATACACACGTTTTCATTATCACTGAAAGCTCTAATAAAAGGTTTGCCGTATCTGTCATGTCAAACATTTCTTCATTAATTTTTAATTTTTCTGTTATCTGTAATGACAGCATCCTGATTATTTTATTAACTGTGCTTGCTCATCAGTTTGTCACCTCTCACAACCTCTACTTTGCTCCATCTATCATCTCTATAGTTATTAGAACTAGCTTTCTCACAATACCCTTTTATTTATCCTGTGAGAGCAACCATAGTAATCAGTACTTTACCAGTGTACAACTATCCATCTTATACCATTACTGTACATGGCTTCTGATCATGGCAAACAAAACATAACAAAAAACTTCACTCAGCATCTGTGTGAAGACATAAGGTTTTGTTCCATTAAACAGATAAAAAAATTCCTGAACTCAAGAAAGCACATTAATTTCTGAATGCAGAAATGCAAAGTGAATTGATTTTAACTAAGTGTTCTACTAGAAAATTGCTGTAAGCATGAACAGAATAGTGCCAACTCTTACAAAAAAAAAAAAAAAAAAATAGTGCCAACTCAATAATCCAGAAAAATGTATGTAAAAAAGGCAGACTGAAAAACTTGAAAGGTACTCAAGAGAGGTTTCTGAATTCCTGCTTTATATTGTTATATTCCAGAAAAGCAACTATTAAATGTATTGGTCCCTGGCATGCCACACCTTCCCTGTCCCTGGACACCCTGTACCAGTGACCCAAGTCTGGACATGGTGGCACATGCCTGTAATCCCAGTGCTGAGGAGGCTGAAAACAGGAGTATCACTATGAGACTGAGCTGCACAGTGAGTCCCTGTACCAAATAAATTAAAAAAAAAAATATGGAGAGTCCTTTAAAATACAGTTAAGGAAGAGCACAGAGTTAAAACCAGGTTAGGGTGGCATTGTGGACTAAAAGAATTTCAAGGAGTAAATGCTGGTAGTGACAAATGCTCTGAGATCAAGTAAATAAGGATGGGAAAATAATCGCTGGGCTTAACAAATTGGACTGACTAGAAAATAAGCAGGTTGTGAGGGACATGGTTATACATGCCTGTAATCTTAGTACTTTCAAGGATGATGCATGAAGACTGTGATTTCAAGGCCAGCTACACAGTAAAGTCAAGGCTGGCCTGAACTACATAACAAGACCCTGTTACCAAACCAAACCAAACCCACCAACTCTTATAATGAAGTAGGGTGATTTCACTGAGACCAGGAGTAGACTGTGAGAAGAGACTATACAGGCAGGTCACTCTTCCATTACAGTATAATTAATGAAGTGTGAGGCACAGGTAACAGAGATTGCAACCTATGACAAAACCTTCAGTAGAAGAACACCAAGGTTGATGTTAAAAGATTCAACCTGGAGATCTAGACACTAAAGGAAGGGAATAACTCAGAGTTGAGACCCCTGAAAGGAGCAATACAGAAAGAGCTTATAGTTTTCAGGTTAAAACTGCTCCTTCTGAAGGGTTTAAGGTTCCTGTATGTGTACAGATAGATTTGAGCCTGAAGGGCAAGGAAATTAAGTTTCCAGTCTGACTGGCATAGAGTTGCAAATACTACATGGAAAAGTTTGCTAACTAGGGCAGCACTTAATGACAATTTTGAACTTTTACAATGTATCTGACATTGCAAGTTTCTCCTTTAGCTTTCACAAAAACAATTCAATTTGTCAACTAGAGCTTATTCCTTTTCTAAATACCAATGAAATGACTTTAATATCAGCTTACTCTATTATGCCTGATTCCTACCTTCCCAATGCTTTTATTTAGAAGTCTAATTTAAAGCTCAAAGTATCAACACCCTCATTTTTTCTTTGTATCAATTGTGAGCATGACTACTAGATCAGTGGTTCCCTTGACAGCAGGGATTAGCCTTTAATACTTAAAAATCTTTCTTCTGTACCTAGAATACCACATTTAAGTGATGAAGGATCAATAAGGACACTAGACAACATTAAAAATGGATTTTCTGAGCCATTTCATTAAGAATTATGCACAACTGATTTTTCTTTTTCAGTACTTATTTTGAAAATAAGACGTGTGATGAAAACAAACTTAAATTCTGTAGTCAGAATAAGATAATAGAAGGATGGATAAGAGATAATCCACAAATGTAAACTTTGTAACCTTTACTATAAATTTACACTGAAAATAGGGAGGCAATTGTTCTAAGCTCCTACATTAGCTTCAATAGGCCAGTTTTCACAAAATGTAGTCACTCATGCTAAATGTTAGTCTACCTGAAATTTTAAGGAGCGCACAGATCCTAAAGTAGACTATTTTTCCTGAAAATCCAATCTACCTAAGTCAGCAAAGGAGACCTCTCCTTCAACTTTTACAAAAAAAGTAACCTAAAATGAATTTTAGCTTTATCAATAGACACAGTAATGACAACCACAAGAACACAACCTCTCATTATTTCTTCAGCAGAAACAGGCTCGTTTTTCCTAACTTCTGTGATAGTATTTCCCAAGGTGCAACATAAAATAAATAACAGAATAAGTTAAATTATTATTTTTTTGGCAGAACCGGGGACTCCCTTGCCGAGGAAGTGCTTATTCCACTGAGCCATATCCCTGGCCCCAAATTAAGTTATTAACAGGTAAGGCACATCTGTAGTTGGTTATGTAGACTTGCCACTCAATTTTTAAAGTGAAGACAGAACACAGAAAGTCCCAAGCTACTTTCCTTCTGGTCACTCAGTGCTGATACAGAATTTAACTTTAAGATTGACTATATTCACTACAACTTCAAAATTGGTATGACACTGAGGTATAAGTTGGTCCTTGTACAAGGTCTCTGATAATTTGTTATATGCTGATTACATAGGGAGGGCAAGCCTATTCTTGCCCTGGTGTCTTGTTTATTTTACCATTCCTGAGTTGTATCCTTTAAAACTGTAATCCTAACTATATCATCTCTAGTAAATTACACAAGTCATTCTAGTGATTTATTAACCCATTAGTAGGTTGTAGAAAGCCCTACAGTGGAAGTTGGTAGGGTAGAAGCATGAATAACTTATGGACTCCACTTGTAGCTGATACCTGAATTAAGGTAAATCTTATTAAACACTTTGCCCTTTAACTTGGGAGAGCTGATATAAACTCCAAGTAACTGCAAAATCAAATTAAACACAGGACATTCAAATGTCAGGAACTGGTATTAGAATAGGTACCAATGGGACAAGTAACAAAAAGAAAAAGAACTGGACTTCATAAAAATGTAAAACTCATGGTTTCACTGGCACCAAAAGATAATAAAATGGCAACACATGAGAAAATACTTGAAAAATAGCACAAGTTGAACTCAACTAAAAAAACAGCAACAAGGCTCTGAATGAACATTTCCCAAAAGAAATGGGCAAAATATCTGTAGTTATTTTGCCAAAGAAGGTACCAAACAGCCAATACACATATATGCCTCATATGCAAATCAAAATCACATTGAGAGGCTTGGGTATAACTCAGTGTAGAATGCCTCCTGACTACCAAGGCCTTGGGCAGGATACACAGCACTAAAAAACAAAGCCACAATGAGATACTACTTCACGTATTCAAGACAATATAAGTATTGATGAGAATTTACAACTTTATCTGCTGCTAATGGAATACAAAATGACACAGGCATCTTATTGTCAATAGTTTACATATAATTCTCATATGACCAAGGAACTCTCCAATACATCGTCTCAAAAAACAAAACAAATCAACAATCCAAACCAAGGCAAAAAAAGGCTCCATACTGTACGATTCCATTTCTACAGTATTTCTAAGGTAGGAAAATTCAAGTTAAAAGTTTTGAGTTGTACTGCCTTTTGTTTTCTCAGACAAGGTCCTGCTATGTTCAGGCTAGCTTTGAAAAAAGTCGTCCAGCCTGTACTTGAACTTGAGGCAGTCCTTCTGCTTCAGCCTTCTGAGTGCTGAAATTATAGCTGTGCGGCACCATGCCCAGCCCTATAATGACTTAAGGTACATCTTTCTGAGGAATTTAAAACTGCTACTTGTATTAAAGTTTTATAAATAAATATCTGAAGAACATAAAAAGGCCACAATACTACTAAAAACATAACCAAATTTTAAATCAATTGTGAATATTTTATATTTTTCTGATTTATGAGGCAGCCAAAAAAAAGTCCTAGTTTTCTGATTTAATAAAATGCAAAAATAAATGTTATTAAAACACTAATAGCTGTTCCTTCTGCTTTACATTCTGAAACGTGTTACTTTTTAACTCAAACATTTTTAAAGAATTAAACATTTCTTATATTTACATGTCTGAATAACTTCTAATTATCTCTTACAAATCTCTCTGAAAGTGTTTTCACTTCCAGAAATCAACAAATATAAAGTTGATTCATTTAAAAATAGTCAAGGCTAACACTAGAGGCTGTGTAAAACAACTGAAAAGAAACCAGATTACAAAAGGAAGAGCTAACTGTGGTGGCTCCTGCCTGTAATGACAGCAACCTGAGAGGCTGGGGCAAGAGGACAACAAATCACAAGTCTGAGTCCCACCTGGGCAAGTTAGGGACAGCCTGCCTCAACAAAACAAAATAGGGATGTAGGTCTAAAGATGCTAGATACAATCCCCAGTACCACTCATAAAATATCCATCCATCCATCCATCCATCCATCCATCCATCCATCCATCCATCCATCCCATACCAACAAGTAATGGGAATTAAGTGGATCAAGTCAAGTATGATATAATCAAAAGCAGTGAGGCACTGCGGCAAACATGATCCCATACTATGTGATGTCAACCTAGTGTTGCCAGATCTCATTTTTCTGAAGATCCCAAATCTTTTTTTTTTTTTTTTTTGGTCAGCTCTCAGGGTTAAATTTGATTTAGGTAGATAAATCAGGGAGATAGCTCAGCCGCATAAGCACCTGCCTGGCAAGCAGAAGGTCCTGAGTTGGATCCCAGGTACTTCAAATTAATAAATAAATTTGTTATAGTTAAAAAAGTCTTCTGGTTACTTCTAGATTTATTCAACGCTAATTATAATTTTTTTTTACAATAGTAGATATCATGTTAAATTTGGTATAAAGTAAACCTTAATTTTAATGTATTTGTCTAACATAGAAAACATTTCCAAGTTTACAGCGATATACAGACTTAATACTACAAACACCATTAGGATCACATGCCAGTCATTCTAGCTAAGGAAATACGGCTAGCCAGACTTCTGTGCCCTCAAAACTTTTCCAATTAAATATTCAAGAGCAAATTTCGGACAGAAACCCACTAATCTGTAAGCTATGTCCAGAGAGAAATTGCAAGATTCGAAAAAAAAAAAAATCTTGACTTAAATCAACACTTGATACAAACCATAGCTTCTACTCTACAACATATTTGTGCTTACTTTGATGCAAACACCGTTCTTTCTTTAGTATTCACCTAACTTACTCTGTGGTTTTACACACACTCCAGGATAAAGGTGACCTGCTGACAAAGGGAAGTGATAGTTTATCCACTAAGTCTTTCCTTTTTTCTTTTTGGAAGCCAAAGTCCTTTCTTGGAACATGATTTTAAAGAATCCATAAATATATTCTCAAAGAACTTTTAACTTTAGCACTATAGTACTCTTGGCCTGGTGACAGGGAGATTTATTAAAAAGTCATTTTTATCAGTCGCTTTTACAACTGTCCCAAAGGTTTCTAGGATTATACATTACATTTTAAAACATCCCATTTTCCAAGATATCGCCGGCCTCGCAGCAGTCTATCATCTCCGTGGGGCTCAGTCAGCTTTCTCTTTTCCTTCTTACATCTTTGGGATAAACTTACCGTTCGTCTTCCTACAAAACTCCTTCTTCCGAAAACCCTCATCAGAGACAACGCCTCTCCCTCCGCGCAGAAGCCGCGGGAGAAGGAGAAAGAGGAGGAGTAAAGCAGGCCTCGGGCGCCGGCCTGCCGGAGCTGCGCAAGGAGCGGCAGGCGCGGCCCCGGGGCGGAGTGCGCCCGCGGGCCCGGAGACAATGCCTCGCGGCCACCCGGGGCCTAAGCACCCAATGCAGGATGCGGAGAACGCCGGGAGAGGAAGGACGACGCCGGCGGAGAGTCGCACACCGGCCTCTGCAGCTGGGACGCCGGATGAGAAACGTGGACAGCTGGGATCGCTCAGACCGCACAAAGGGCCCCCAGCCAGCCTCCGAGTTTGCTCACCTTTGCCTGGCGGCCAACCCTTCGGAGCCGCAGCGCCGCCAGGAGAATGCCTGCGCAGGGATGGGAAACGACGGAAGGCGGGCCGGGAAAACTCGGGACCCACGGAGCCTTCCAGGTGCGCAGCCCGAGAAGCGAGCCTCTCCCCTCTTCCTTCGCTCCGCCCCGAGTAGCGAGGACCCCGGATGTTTCCTCCCTCTTGCCCCGGAGCTCCGCCCCTTCTGCCCGGGTTCCGGCCCCTTTCTAGTTGGCTACGGATCCCGCAAGGCCCTAGAAGACTTTCGATGTCTCCTGGGTGGCTAGAGTGTCTTCCTGCGTTCTGGCGCGCTGCAGGTGACGGCGCCCAGAGGCTGTCGGGAAGTAGGCGGGGTGACGTGGGGTTGACGAGCTCCGCGGCGGGTTTGCTGAGAACTGTAGCCGGCGGCAGCTGGTTACTCGTGGCGGCTGAGTGTGTGCCACCGGTGGAGCGGGGCGGTGTGTGGCCGGGGCCATGACGGGCAATGCCGGGGAGTGGTGCCTCATGGAAAGTGACCCCGGGGTCTTCACTGAGCTCATTAAAGGATTCGGTGAGAACCAGGGGGCCGTCTTGGGCCGGGGTCTCGGGAGGAGGCCTGAGCCGGGTACGGAGACTGGCCACTTGCGGCTACCGCCGCCCGCGCCCAGAGAGACAACTTGGACCTGGAGGGGCACGCAGGCCGTCTGCTTCTCGGCCAGGAGCGATCGCGTTCCTGTAGTCGTTTTGAGAGCCACACCACGAGGCGACGATCCTGGCTGTCTCGTGGAATGTTGTATTCTCAGGACTCAAAACGCGCAGTCCCGAGGGCCTTCCCTGCTCCCCAGTGCCGTGCGTTGGCTTCTTTCCCACGCACTGTCCCTTCTCCGCGGAGCCCTCCTGTCCCGGGCCGTGCAGTCAGGTGCCCAGCTCAGGGCCCCGGCCCCCGCGGGCTAGCCAGCCTAGGGAGTGTCTTCTCAGGGCGTTGTCCGAGGCCCAGCCGCCAGAACCCGGGATTCTGGTTACTCCAAACTGAGCGCGGTGAACGTGGGAACGGCTGTCTAGCGTCCGCGCACGCCGGAGTGCGTGGGCCTGGCCCCAGCTTCGCTATTTCTTTTGCTCCCTGAGCCGTGGTGGTTTCCGGTGAAGTGAGTTTTCTTGAGGTAGAGCCCTAGACCAGAGACCACATGCTTTCCTTGTAATACCTCTCTGCCTTTATTTATTTCCTTCCGCACTCATCAACACATACTTTTTTTTCCTTTTCGTTTCTCGGCCTCTTAGCTCAATGGGATTATTTTTATTTATTATATGTCACCAAATATTATTTCTAGCCCTTATGTACAAGTTTGTGCTCGGGATAGTGATTAAGCATGAATATTGTCTACATACATGAATGTGTGCAGTGTTTATCGGACATATGTGGTGCATCGCCTGTATCAAGCACACTGGTAAGACTGGGAAGATTTATTTATTGCCTTTTTGAGACAGGCTCTTTCTATGCAGTTCAGACAGATCTTGAGCTCACTTTTTAATCGAGAATGGTCTGGAACTTGCAAAGATCCTCCTGCCTCAGTCTCCCAAGTGCTGGGCTTATAGGCATGTGCCACCATGCCTGGCTGGAAAGTTTTAATTTGAATAGTCAATGATTGCTGTTCTGAAGAATTGATAACTATAACGTGATAATTGCTATGTTGAGTATTTATAAATGTTTTAAGAATACAGGTTAATGAGGAACACTGGCAGAAGGAAAAGAAAAAATATATGTATTATAGCTAGAACAGTAGCTACAGCTAGTAAAGTGACTACAATTTAATGGAATGGACAAAAATGCTTGGATCTGAGTCTGATTACATTATTTGGTATTCACTGGGAGCTTACTGTCAAAGATAATGAAATGGAAATATATTGAAATGAAATCATTATTATTTTTTGTGGTATTGGGGATTGCACTAGGGCTTTGCAGTGAGCTACACCTACCCCTTATTTTTATTTTGAGACAGGATACAGGTTAATGAGGCTGTATCCTGATTTGCACAGGCTGGGTATGAATCTCTTGCAACAGACATCCTGAGTGTTAGTATTACAGGCATATGCCACTGTGGCTGGCATGAAGTTATTTTTATAATTAAAGTTTATTATGCCTGTAGTTTGCAGAATAGATTAGAGTGAAGTGAAACTAGCAATCTCTTTGAAATGATCATTGTTTGAGGTAGTGAGTTAGAAGATAGATTCAGTAGTTTTATTGTATTTAAGTCTAGTGGCATGTGGAAACGCCTTCTCCTCATTCCTGTAGGAGCAGGAATACATCCATAACATGCTACATGAACAAAAGGAGTTCTCAGGGCTGCCAACCTTACAGTAGAGGTTGAGTGGTAGTATATTTCTCCTACATTAAGAAAGGAAGAAAAATAGTAGAACTTTATGAACTGGATGTGGGAAAAGAAAAGCAATAATTTTCTGGTTTCTAGCTTAGGTGGTGAGGTACAATCACAATAAAAAAACAGGCTTTGTGAACAAGTAAAAAGGATCAATTTTGGAAATGCACTGAGCTTGACAGTTCTGCAGATTTATTCATAAATTTTTATCTTCCAAGAATTTGTCGTATGTTAAAATAGACATTCAGAAATAATTATTAGGTAAGTCATTTGGAACTAGTTCAGTGCATTAACATGTGTTTAAACTTTATTTGTATAGAAAGCTTGAGATTTGAAGATGATTTAAGTAGTCATGCGTCAGAGAAGAGTTAAGTGTACCTTCTCAACTTGCACAAATGAAAAATAAAACAGTAGCTGCTAATGAATTGACCATTAGCAGAATTTTGAAAAATCAAATGATACCATGTTGTCAGATGCTTCAGAGAAGAAAATTAGTTTATTTTAGTCATTTACATTTTTTTTCCACCTGATTCTTGAGTTTAAAAATGTGTGCTACATATTTGTAATTCCAGCACTCTGGGATGTTGAAGCAGCATGATGGCAATTTTGAGTCTACTATGGGCAATTTAGTGGCTTAGTGACATCCTGTCTAAAAAAATTTAAAAAAAAATTTTAAAAAGACCTGTGGATGTTGAAGATCCTGAGTTCAGTTTCCCAGTGCTCCCTACCCCCTAACAAGTATTCTTTCAAAAGTGAAACACCTGATTGTATTGTCAATGCCATTGTAAATTCACTTTGAAGGTTTCATCATTGAAGGAAAAACTACAGATGAATACAATGGATACATAAAGAGAAGTTTTAGTGAAATACGGGAAGTTTTATTTATTTATTTATCTTTTCATTTTATTGAAGTACAAATGTCAATCAGACAGTTTCAAGACACCTTAACAATACAGATTTGATAAATTAATACATTGCAAACTGTTTTCATAACGTTTTGGTAGTGTACAAGGTGCATACATGATATATCTACAGATATTATTTTAGCAGATATCTCTTATCAGTGAATTAAGAGTGTAGCTGCTTACTTATCTTATTTTTTATACCTGAATTATATCAAAAATTCAATAATTATTTTCCTAGTGGATGACCATAGTACTAGAAGCCGACATAATATCCTGTCCAACCACCATTAGTGCAGATCTTGCCTCTCCTAGGATTATGTAGAAGCACAGCGTTATCTATCCCAACTGTACTGTCTATACACACACATCACGATTTTTTCTTTCTACACCCCTTCCTTTGTCTAAATACGGGAAGTTTTTAAAGCTGAAAAACAAATGGAATAGAACTATACAGTACATTAATTGATATGTTGTATGTACTGCATAAATGTACCAAAACCAAACTGTATTAGTTTACTAATAAATAAACAAACAGTATGTTTCTTCTTTTAGCCCAGAGGAATAGACTTTCTATAAGATCAGTGATCCAGCTTTCATTTTTTAAGGGACTAGAAAATGAAGAGCACATTGACCGAGAGCAGTGCTGGCAAACTTTTTAGGGTTTTCAGTGAACAAACAGCTAGATTGGTTCACTACCACCACTGACCTTGAGTAAACAGCTGAAAGAAAATAGTGAAAATCAGAGTTGAAATTAGAGAAACAAAAGAAAAACAATGGAGAAAATTAATGCAACCAAAACATTTCTTTTTTTTTTTTTTTTTTTTTTGTCTTTTTGAGACAGGGTCTCACTGTGCAGTTCAGGCTGGCCTTAAGCTCACTTTGTAGCTCAGGCTGGTCTCGAACTCACAACAATCCTCCTGCCTCAGCCTCCCAAGTGCTGGGATTACAGGCATGCGCCACCATGCCCGGCCCCAACATTTCTTATAAGATCAGTAAAATTTTATAAACCTATAGCCAGACTGATAAAAAAAAAAAAAGGATAAATTATCAAAATAGTAATGAGAAAGGAAACATCATTACAGGCTCTACAGATATGAAAAGGATAAGGAAATATAAAGAATTTTATGTCAATTGGGCTGGGGAGATGGCTCAGTGGAGTAAGCACTTCCCTGGCAAGGGCAAAGGCCTGAGTTCAATCCCTGGTTCCGCCAAAAAAAAAAAAAAAATTATGTCAATAAATAGAATAATTTAGGAGAAAATGTACAGATTCTTTTAAAGCTATGTCACAGAAACTAAGAAATAACCAGTATAGCCTTATATTTATTATGGGAATCAAGTTGTACCTTAAAATTTTATGAAGCAGTTCTAGCCAAAAATGGGTAAATTCTGTCAAATATTTAAGAAATATCAAAGCCTGTAATTTTTAAAACCAAAATTGGTGAGAAAGGAATTCTTCTAGCTTCCACCACTGAACTTTGGGTCTTTCTAGCACAGATCCATGAAGCAGGCCTGTGTGAGACTTTGTTGTGGACTATGGGCCTCTAGTTGGACTTGTGGGAGGCAATGGTATGAGTTCTAGGATAGGATCTCAGCTGGATTCTTCAGTGTTTAGTGTGCAGATAGGTTTCCTGCACTTGTATATAATTCTTTGGGTGATTCATTATAAAATATTATAAAATGTGTCCTGCGTTATATTTTTAACCTTGCCAAAAGAAAAAAAAAAAACCACAACACTTAATATTTTAGTAGTCTATTAGGTTGAGGCAGGAGTGTTGCAAGTTTGAGCCCAGCATGGGCAACTTAATGACTTAGTAAGACCAGGTTTCAGATGATGAAACAAAGCTGGAAGTGAAGATCAGTGTGATAACCTTGGTCCCTAGATTCATTCCCCGTTGCTGGATGACAGGGAAGTTTAAGCAATGCCAGTAATCCATCTCAGAAGACTTGTAGAAACAGGAAAAGCCCATTGAAATTGTTTTGGAACAGTATCTACTTTTCCATACTGTTTTATTGTTTTAGCATTGGAAGTAAAACTGAGGACCTTGCACTTGCCAGGCAGATGTTTGTCCCACTGACATATATTTCTGGTCCTACTTTTCCTTTTCATGCCAAATATCCTATTCTGATACTGTGATTGATCTGATTAGCTTTATAAAGTCCATAACGTGTTTGTCTCTTGCAGTACATACATTACAAATTCAGGTGGCTTTGTGTTTGTGATTTTATATTGAGCTTTTCTTTAGATCTGAGTCATTAGCTCAGGTATAGCTGGGTATGTTAGTAATTTTCCAACTCCTGGCATGGTAGGAAGTCTGGAGTTATCCCATATCTGTAACAACTGATCCATATGAGGCAGATCTGAGTGACTTGAGTTAGAATGCTGGTTTAACACGAAAGCCCATTATGACCACTTTTAAGGTATATTCTTGCTTTGAGGAGATAGATGAATTAATACCTGGCTTTCATGTAAGAAGTGTAGACTTGAGAGTTAACTAGTGTTAGGCTCCCAAATGGGGTTGAGTTGAGGAGTCCAAGCTAACAGTGCCTCCAATTTAGGGCTTCAGGTTCAGTTCAAGTATTTGCATCGTCCTTTTTGGAGAGATTTTTTTGAGAGCTGTTAATCCATTTTTTTCTATTTGGTTACATCAGCCAGCTGGCATTTATTTGTATGTACGAGATAATAATACAGAGGTATTTTGTGGAAGGTCCAAAAGTTGCTGCCATTCCTACTGCTTTTAGTAGACTTGTTAGTAAGGTTAAAGGAATAGATTCATATTCAACTGCTTCTTGGATGCCACTGCAGGCATGCATGCCTGTAATCCTGACTACAAAGAGCTGAGGCAACAGAATTGCAGGTTGGAGGCAAGTCTGGGCAGTTTGGTGAGCCTTTGTCTAGATGAATAAATACCTTTCTGTTGGAAGATAACATACTAAGTATTTGAGGAAGGCACTGGCCATAATTTGGCAGAGCCCCACCAGTGCATTTTTTGGGCTCTAGATGTGTTTTTAAGAAGGACATTTTTGAAATTATTTTTAGGGAAATACTATATTAAAGACCACGAATATCATAAATGTGTTAGTCATTACTTAAGTGTTTGTAAATTTCTGTCATTTAATTTTTAGCATCCCTTTTTACTTTGGAACAGTGTTCTGGTTTGGGTGACAAACAAATCATCATCCTGTTTCAGACACAGTTCAGTTATCTGTGAAAGTTCTTAGCAGTACAGATATAATGTGCCCTACTTCTGAATTTATAGAATATGTCTTGTGGAGCCTTTATATGTAATTTATGCATGCTGTACTGCCTTTTGAGTTGTAAGTGCTATGCCAGTAGTTCATTAATATTTGTCCTTGGTAGGGCTAGTACTGAGCTTGAAGTACATGAATAAATACCTTTCCGTTGGAAGATAACATACTAAGTATTTGAGGAAGGCACTGGCCACAATTTGGAAGATAGATACTTCTTCACCCAGAAGTTATTTTGTGAGTATCTGTATTTCATGGACTTGTAAGACTCTTTCTCTCCTTTTGGTATACATATTGTAAGACAAATTTGCATCAGTTTTTTTTTGGGGGGGGGGGAATACCAGGAATCGAACTCAGGATCTTAAACTTGCCAGGCAGGTACTGCACCCCTGAGCTAACATCCCAGCCCTACATTAAATTATTTGTTTAGTGTTTGAGTATCTTGTTGCTCAAAAAATGTTGTATATGGAGTGAAGCAGACTATAACTTTGTTTTGTATGTATATACACTAGAAAACTGAGTGTCAGAGAGTTTCAATTCTTTTTTTTTTTAATAGGACAGTTTCAATAATTAATACATTCTACATTGTTATTTTCCTAGTGGTTATCCATAGTACAAGAAGCAGACAGGTTATCCTGTCCAAACACTATTACTACCAATCTTTCTTCTCATAGAATTAAGCAAAAGTAGCTGCATATCTGTACTAACTGTTCTGTATATACAAATACAAAATGGTCCTTCCTTTGTATCCCCTTTTTTGTTTAGTCCTATTAGAGGGTATTCTATTGGCATTTAAATATTTTAGGTGCTTGAATTCAGCAAAACATTCCAACACAGTCCAGCAGTCCCACAGTAGTAGTGGGTTATCCACAGAAGTTGTTGACTAGTGACTTTTACAGCTCAGCATATTAATATGGCTTTACTTTATATACCTCGTTTTATACTTTTGTGCTGGATGGTAAGACCAAGGTAAAGCAAGACCTATCTAACAAAAAATGTAATTTTTGTATCTTATAGGGTCAGTAAAGTCCCCTGTAATCCTGTACTGCACTTTGTAGATCCTTTGTTAGTGTCAGCCATGTGGATGAGTCATTGCTTGACCAATTTGCTCTTTGTGAAAGCCAGAGAGACAGTTTTCTCTGTGTGACTGTCCTTAAGCACACTATATACATCTTCAATCACATTCCCCTGTGGCTCCATAATCTCCTTGATCAGAAAATCGGGGCACAACTGAGTTACATGATGTTACAGTACAGGTTCTCCTATGTCCTGAGTCTTCACTGACCTTGAAAGGCTAGGGCCAAAATGTTGGCTGACCTTGCAGCCCTTCCTTTTCTCCAATTTTTGTTCTGGAAACTTAGGTTGTTAACCATCCAGAAGAAGAGCTGATTGTTATCCTGCAGCATATGCAGATCTGTTTACCCTAACTATCTGTCTAAATATCAAACATCTTAGGCATTATGTGGAACAGGTACTCTCCATCAAGTATTGCTATAGTAAACTATTAAGTCCTTACAGAATATGAGGAAAAAATTTTTTAAAAAATAGGAATAAACACATTTTTACACAGAAATTTAGAAATCTAACCATATACAGCATTGTAGCAGGACAGTCCTGTAACTTTTTTTTTTCCTTCTGTCATTTTTTTTTCATTTATCACTCATTTAAAGAAACGAAGACCTTTTACTTGTTAGACAGTATGGTAATAATTGTTATGTCATGACAAGAAGTATGTATTTAGCAGACCAGAATGACAGACATTCTAAGCATGACCCTTCTATTACACATTGCTATCTTTAGTGCAGTTGCTTGGTTCACAGATATCAGCATATATAGTCAGGTTGAGAATCCTACCAAGTACCTGTTACTTTTAAAAATCTAATGATGTTTCTTGGGATCATTGCCTTTCCCATCTTGTGCATACAAATGTATGGCTTTGTCCCTGTCCTGTTTCTCAGCTTTTCTCCTTACCCTCTCCTCATAGTACAGTCCTCAAGTTCTTGCTTTCCTTTTAGTTGTATTACAACTATTTGTTTTGATTTCTTATACTAGACTATATGATATTTGCACATGTGGATCTGGTTTATTTCACTTATGAGTATATCTTCAATTGGCATCGACTTAAATATGAAGGCTTCAAGTTTATCATTCTGTGTAGCTGAGTAATACTCCATGGTATAAAAATACCACATCTTTCTCAACCAATCCTCAAGTGATGGGCATCTTGGTTGTTTTCAGGATTTGGTTATCACAAATTGTGCTGCTCTAAACATAGGTACA
Source organism: Ctenomys sociabilis (assembly GCA_004027165.1). NCBI lineage: Eukaryota > Metazoa > Chordata > Mammalia > Rodentia > Ctenomyidae > Ctenomys > Ctenomys sociabilis. The sequence goes on along the minus strand of PVKA01006176.1, from coordinate 58,790 downwards.
CATATATCATTATGATACATATGTTTTCAGTCCCTCCGGGAAAATTCCCAGTAAGGGGATAGCTGGCTTGAATGGGATTTCCAGTCCTAGTTTTTGTGAGGAATCTCCACACTGATCTCCACAATGGTTGCACCAGTCTACATTCTCACCAGCAGTGGAGAAGGGTTCCCTTTTCCCCACAGCCTCTCCAACATTTGTTGTGGGTTGATTACTTTATAATAGCCATTCTTTCTGGAGTGAGATGGTATCTTAGTGTTGTCTTAGTTTGCATTTCATGGATGGCTAGTGATGTGGAGCATTTTTTCATGTATTTATTCGCTTCTTTAACTTTGTCCTCTGAGAAGTGTGTATTCATCTTGGATGACCACTTCTGGATTAGGTCTTTAACTTTAAGGGCCCTAATATATTTTAGTTCTTTATAAATTCTAGAGAACAAACCTTTCTTTGAGTGCTTAATAGTTAAGATTTTTTTGAAATTTGTAGGTTCTCTTTTCACTTGGTTGACAATTTCTTTTGATGTGCAGAAACTCCTCAAGAAGGGTTGATCCCAGTTTTTGATTCTTTCAAGTGTTTCCCATGCAAATATATGTTTGTTCATGAACTCTTTACCTACCCCTATGTCTTCAAGAGTTCCTCCTTTCTCTTCTAGGAGATTGTTTCTGTTTTAATGTTTAGATCTTTAATCCATTTTGATGTTAGTTTAGCACATGGTGATAGACCAGGTTCACATTTTAGTTTTCCACATGTAGAGAGCCAGTTTTTCCAGCACCATCTGTTAAAGAGGCTATTTTCTTCCAGTAAGCATGTTTGGCCTTTTTTTGTTGAACATCAAGTGGCTAAGTGTTCGTAGAGGTCTCTGCATCTTCTAATCTATTCCATTGATCCTCAGGTCTGTTTCGTTGCCAATGCCATGCTGATTTTATCACAGTAGCTTTGTAGTATAATTTCAAGTCAGGAAGTGTAATCCATCCTGCCTTGTCTTTGTTGGTCAGAATTGCTATTTTAGGTCTTTTTCTGGCTCCAAATAAATTTTAGGAACAATTTCTCTAGGTCCGGGAGGTATGTTGGTGGCAGTTTGATAGGGACTGCATTAAATCTGTATAACAGTTTTGGGACTATGGCCATCTTCACGATGTTGGTTCTTCCTATCCAGGAGCATGGAATATCTTTCCATTTTCTGAAATCCTCTACGATCCCTTTTTTAATGTACTGTAATTTTCCATGAAAAGAACTTCTTTGATTAAGTCAATTCCAAGGTATTTCATTTTCCACTGTGCTACTGTAAAAGGTATTGTTTCCGTAATTTCCCTCTCAGTGTGTTTGTTATCTGTGTAGAGGAACGCTATTAATTTTTGAGTATTGACTTTGTATCCTGCTATGCTACTGAATTTCTGTATCAATTCTAGTAGCTTCTTGGTGGAATTTTTTTGGGTCTTCCATGTAAAGTATCATGTCATCTGCAAATAATGATAATATAATGTCTTCTCTAGCTATTCTTATTCCTTTCATTTCTCTCTCTTGTCTCATAGCTATAGTTAATGATTCCAAAACTATATTGAATAGGAGGGATGATATAGGACATCCTTGTCTTATACCAGATATGAGAGTAAAAAATTTCAGTTTTTCCCCATTTCGAATTATATTAACCGTTAGTTTGTCATAGATGGCTTTTATCATATTGAAGTAGAGGCCTTCTATTCCAATTTTCTGTAGGACCTTGAACATGAATGCGTGTTGGACTTTGTCGAAAGCTTTTTCTACATCAGTTGAGATGATCATGTGGTTTTTAGATTGCTCTATTGATATAGTGTATTACATTTATAGATTTTTGAATATTGAACCATCTTTGCTTCACTGGGATGAATCCTACCTGGTCATGGTGTATGATCTTTTTTTTTAATTTTTATTTATTTATTATAGTGTCTCGCTACACATCACAGACTCTTTTTTGTGTGTGGGGGGGGTCAGCTCAGCCAGCCCTGTGGGGAGGGGCTGGCACGGCATGTGGTGCTGGGGATCGAACTGCGGTACTTGAGAGTTTGCCTGAGCTTGCCAAAGCAGGCGCTTTAGACCGCTGAGCTATATTGCCAGCCCCTGTATGATCTTCTTGATGATTAGCTGTATTCTATTTGCTAGGATTTTATTGCGGATTTTTGCATCTATGTTTGTGAGAGAGATTGGCATGTAGTTCTCCTTTTTCGTTGTGTCTTTCCCTGGTTTTGGAATCAGTATAATACTTGTCTTCAGGAATGATTTTGGGAGGACTCTTCCTTTTCAATTTCATTGAAGAGTTTGAGGAGTGTAGGGATTATATCTTCTATAAATTTCTTGAATTGAGCTGTGAATCCATCAGGACCTGGGCTTTTCTTTGTCTGCAGGCTTTTTATTACATTTCATATTTCATTGGCTATTATTGGGTTTTTGAGAGTTGTTCTATTTTCTTGATTCAGTTTTGGTAATTTATACCTTTCAAAAAATCTGTCCATTTCTTCTTTGTCTTCTATTCTGTGAGTGTAAAGATTCTCAAAGTAGCTATTGATAATCTTCTGAATTTCCACTGGGTCTTACTGCTTGTGATGAGGTTAGCTGGGTCTTATGCATTTTATTTAGTCTTTCAAAGAATCAGCTTTTTGATTTGTTAATTCTTTGATCTGTTTTCTTCATCTCAATTGAATTAATTTCTGCTCCAATCTTTTTGACTTCTTCCCGTCTTTGGACTCTGGGTTTGGTTTGCTCTTCCTTTTCTAGATGTCAAAGGTACAGCATTAGGGTGTTTTTTTTTTTGTTTTTGTTTTTTGTTTCCATTCTGTTTTCCTCATGTGTGAGCTCAGAGCTATGAATTTCCTTTTGAAAACTGTTTTCATCACATCCCACAAATTCCAATAAGTTGTGCTTGAATTTTTATTTTATTTATTTATTTATTTTTTTTTGTCTTTTTGAGACAGGGTCTCACTATGCAGTTCAGGCTGGTCTTAAGCTCACTTTGTAGCTCAGGCTGGTCTCGAACTCATAACAATCCTCCTGCCTCAGCCTCCTGAGTGCTAGGATTACAGGCATGCGCCACCATGCCCGGCCTTGAATTTTTTATTGAATTGTAGATATTGTTGAATTTCTTGTGTAATTTCATCTGTGACCCATTGATTGCTGAGTGGGATGTTTAATTTCCATGTATTTAGTTTTCTTCTAATTTCTTTTATCATTTATTTCCAGTTTCATTGCACTGTGTTCAGGTAATATGCATGGGATAATTTCTGTTTTCTTGCATATACTTACTTACGCATGACCCCTGGTCTAATATGTGGTCTGTTTTGGAAAATGACCCCCATGTGCAGCTGAAAAAAATGTATATTCAGCCGTGATTGGGTGGAATACGCTGTATATGTCCACCAGGTCCATTTGTTCCAAGCTCTGGTTCAGTTCTGCTACTTCCTTTCTTATTTTTTGTCTGGTTGATCTATCTTTTTGAGATAAGGGGGTGTTAAGGTCTCCTGTTAGGATTGGGTGCTCCTGTGTTTCGTGCATAGATATTTATGAGTGTTACCTCTTGCTCTTGAATTCTTCTCCTGACCAATATATAGTGGCCTTCTTTGAGTCGTTTGATCCTTCTTGGTTTGAAGTTGAGACTGTCTGAGAACAGAATTTCTAGTCCTGCTTTTTTCTGAGGTTCTGGGGCATGTAGTATTGTTTTCCATCCTTTGACTTTGAGCCTATGAATGTCCTTTTTAGTTAAGTGTTTTTCTTGTATGCAGCATATTGTTGTATTTTGTTTCCTAATCCACTGTGCCAGTCTATTTCTCTTAATTGATGAATTGAGTCCATTTACATTGATGGTTATAGTTGAGATGTGTTGACTTATGATTGACATGTTATGTACCTGCTGTTGTTTACTCCTTTTTGTCCTGTGTTTGTTTGCTGTATTTATTGGTTTTCTTCTGCTCTTGTTCGTGGAGTTCTGATCATTTTGGTCCCTTTGTAGAAAATCTTTCAGTAGTCTGTGTAGGGTTGGCTTTGTCATCATGAAATTCTTTTTATTCTTTGTCATGGAAGTATTTCATTTCTCCATGAAACTTGAGAGTTTTGCAGGGTATAGTAGTCTGGGCTGGAATTTGTTTTCATAGAGGACTTGAAGTACATGGTTCCATGCTTTTCTTGCCTTCATGTTTTGTGAAGAGAAGTTGGCTGTAATTCTGATGGGTTTTCCTTTGAATGTGATCTGCTTCATTTCTCTTGTGGCTTTCAGTATATTGTTCTTGTGCTAGACTTCTAGGATCTTGATTCTTATATGTCTTGTGTGTTTTTAATTGGGTTGAAGTTATTTGGCGTTATGTATGCTTCGGTTACCTGAATGCTAGATTGTTTCCTCATATTTGGGAAGTTTTCTGCTATTACTTCTGCCCATATTCTTTTTATGTCATTTGTGTTGACTCCTTCTTTCTCATTGATGCCTATTAGTCTCACGTTGTTCATCTTAGCATCATGTTCCAGGTGATGGATTGTTTTTTCCTGCATCCTAGTTGTTTTTAAGAGATCCTTTTTCACCTTTTCACTAGATGCACCAGTGTCTTCAAGATTTGAAACTGTTTTCACTTTCACTGAAACGGTTTTGTAGACTTTTGATCCAGATTTTAAGTTCCTCTGTATCTCTTTGACTCTGCTTCATGCGATCTATTTCTTTCCTGTATTGCTCATTCAAGGAATCCATCATATTTCTTTTTTTTTTTTTTTTTTTTTTTTTTTTTTTTTTTTTTTTTTTTTGTCTTTTTGAGACAGGGTCTCACTATGCAGTTCAGGCTGGCCTGAATCTCACTTTGTAGCTCAGGCTGGTCTCGAACTCACAGCAATCCTCCTGCCTCAGCCTCCCGAGTGCTGGGATTACAGGCATGCGCCACCACGCCCGGCTTCCATCATATTTCTAATCTCTTTTTTTTTTTTTTTTTTTTTTTAATCAATGTCTTTTTTAGAGGCAGTTTTTAAATCTTTTACTGCAGAGTTTTTTTCAGATTGGGCTTCTTCCATATGTATCCATATTTGATTCTTTACTTCAGATGCTATGAATTCAGAGATTTCTTTTTTTATGTCAGAAATTAATTCTGAGGTGCTCTCTATCTTTCTGCTGTTGTTTCTTTACTTCCTACGCTGTTAATTCATTCATTTCAGCTGAATAGTGTCTACTGCGCTCATTATGGGTGGGCTTCAGGCCAGATATTTCATTTTGCTCCTTTGTCATTTGATGTAACACTGACCTCTGACCTTTGGTGTAGAGCTTTGTTGCAGTTATAACCTTAGCACCTACTGAAATTCAGGTGCAGTTCTATTAAGTTTGAGTTTATCCAGTTATGCCTGGCCTGGGTCTAGCTGTTGTGTTCAGCTCCTTCCTGCTGGAGCCCTTGGTGGTGAACTTGTTGTGCCCCTCTGGCACAACAGTGAACCTGTGGTGCCCCTCTGTTGTGCTCCTGGCCAACGGAGCACAGGGGAGCCCAGAAGCTCTCCCAAACTAGCTGGGTCTGGGTTGGGCTCGATCTGGGGGTCTCGAGAGTATCGCAGAAATTCTCACTCACTTTGTGGGCTTGGGGGTGGGGGTTCTGGAGGGTTTCAGAGGTGCCAAGGGCACGGTAGAGTCTCACTCAAGTGGGTGCCTGAGTTTTGGTTTGGACGGTCCCGCGGATGCAAGGAAATCGGCAGCTCTCCTACACAATCGCCAGGCCTGGCTGGGTTACATCTGGGGGTTCAGAGAGAGTCGCAGAACTTCTCACTCACTAGGTGGGTCTGGGGGCGGGGCCTCCGGAGGGTTGCAGGGTTCCCGAGGGCACGGTAGAGATTCTCACTCAAGCGGGTGCCTGAGTTTTGGTCTGGAGGGGTCCTGCGGTCGCTGGGAAGCTGAAAGCTGACCCACACGGTCTCTGGGCCTGGGCTAGGCTCGAGAGTTTGAATTCTTACTTAAGGTTAAGAACTTTAAAGCAGTTGCTAGGCTTAAGATCCAGGTCTCTGCAATCATTGCTTATTTCACTTTCTGTTATATCATGATGTTTTGGATATTGAATGTATATAGAGAGACGGATGCTAATAGTTGAGTATTGTGTTATTCACTTATATAAATGTATTTAGCATACAGTTTTTAAAGTATTTGAAATTCTTCGTATGTAGAAGAGTTGGAGGCACTTTTATTCAGTAGGGTTTTTTCTTTTTTCTTTTTTGAGACAGGTCTCGCTGTGTAACCCAGGCTGGCCTTGAACTCACTATATAGCATAGTCTGACCTTGAATTCACAGTGATCCTCCAGCCTTAGCCTCCCAAGTACTGGGATTACAGGTGTGTGCTACCAAACTTGGCTGGACCAAGTGATTTTATTTATTTATTTATTTAGGCGGAACTGGGGATTGAACTCAGGCCCTTGCTCTTGTCAGGGAAGTGATTATTCCACTGAGCCATCTCCCCAGCCCCTGGACCAAGTGATTTTAATTTTTTTTTCCAACAAATGATATTTTGCTATGTTGCTCAGGCTGGCACCAAAATTCTGACTCGAATCATCTTCCTACCTCAGTCTCCCCAGTAGTTGGGACTAGGTATGTGCCAGTTCTCCTAGCCAGATAATCCCTCTACTGCTAGATAGCAGTATTATTCCTGCACACTTGAGTGACAATGGTAAGAATAAAAAGTATTTGTAAAAATTGGTGGATGCTCCCTAAAGACAGAAATGCTTAGTTAAAAACCATTGTCATAGAAGAAGAACATTTGGGAGAGGAAAAAGGAGGAGGTGATTGTGACATAGTTGAAAACACACAATTAAAACTTATGAAAAAGTCCAGAGAAAAAACTGATATGAAAATAACTATGAAATGGTATTTATTTTTCCAGAAGGAAAAAAAGTGTATAATAAGAAAAAGTAGAAAAGAGGGTTAGGGACAGAGTAAGGGAGACCTAGTAGCTGGAGAAGAGTGAGAGATTGAGAGAAACAGAACAATTAAGATGCTGATTTAATGATAATAAATTCTTGGAACTTTAAAAAAAAATAGGATATACTCTCCACACAAATAATTGAGAATTATTAAAGGAAGTAATAAAATTTGGCTTTGAGCTTTTATCAGTTTTATTATTTTAATTTGTCTTATTGTCCTCACATGTGCCTTTTAAAAATATTTTATCATGAGACATAATGAAGTTTTTATAAAGAAAATAATTTTTATTTCAGGTTGCCGAGGTGCCCAAGTAGAAGAAATATGGAGTTTAGAACCTGAGAGTTTTGAAAAATTAAAGTAAGTAAAATTTCAGTTCTGTTGGGCATATATTATTGTGCTTTGGCAAACTTAAAGGATACTTAGATCTGTGTGTATTTTACATGAGTATCCAAGGCTAAGTATATTATCTTCTTTAAGTCTTTTAATCCTATGAGGTAGGTATTCTAGTTTTATAACCAAGAACCTGAGTGAGGCTCAAAGATATGTAACTTGCAGGAGATTCAAACTTAAGTTTGTGGGCGGGGGAGATAGCTCAGCAGCATAAGCCACCTGCCTGGCAAGTGCAGATCCTGAGTTTAATCCCCAATACCAAAAGAAAAAAATTCCAAAACCCCCAATTTTTGTAGTTTTATTTCCATAGAAATCTGACTGGTGATGTTTTGTAAAATTCACCATAAAAATATGCATAATGGGTTAGTCTAAAAGGCATATCTAAAGAATACTGAATATTAATAATTCAGAAAATTTCAGGGCTGGGGCAATAGCTCAGTAGAATAAGCACTTGCCTGGCAAGTGCAAGGGCCTGAGTTCAGTCCCCAGTTCTGCCAAAAAAAAAAAAAAGAAAAAATTTCATCCAGTGGTGATATGAAATATGCCTGTAATCTCAGTACTCTGAGCGGCTTGGGCAAGTTGAATCCAGTCTAACAGTGCTGGGAATGTTGCTCATTGGAAAGGCCCTCGCTTTAATTCCTAGTCCACAAAAATACATTATCACATTATTTTATTTTATTATACATTATCACATTATTTCTTGGGAAAGGTACAATGCAAGTTCCAAATGTAGATGTCAGGGAGAATTTTCTCCATCTTCCTAATTATTGATCAGAATGACTTCTTAGGCCTCCTTTTTACCCTCAGCTTCCATAACCTCAAGTGTGGCCCTTATGTCTGCAAAAGGATTCTTAGAATCAGGAGACAAGGTATAGGCTTTTGAAAGGGAAAATGGGGACTAAGGAAGAATGGCACTATTTTCAGTAGTAATAAGGAGTTAGATTTGCTTCCACATTTTCCCTGAAAAAAAAATTTTAGATAAAATCACTTCTCGCTGAGATTAGGGAAGGTTAAAAAGACAGTATAACATTTAATCTATTTATAAAAAGATAGGAGAGGCAAGAGCAGTAGCTCAATGGTAGGGTCTTGCCTAACATGAGTTCATACCCTAACACTGCAAAATAAATTTTAGAAAATAGAAAGGAAACATTTTTTGTTGAGGGAAAGGCAACTATAAAGCACTGGAGGGAAAACAAGTGTCTCAGTGGTTCCATTAGGAATGTGAACGATTTCACTATGCAGGTGGTGACTGCCGACATTCTTACTCTACATGGATCTAATAATTATATGTGGGCAACTGCCTTTATTTAATAAAATACATGCTATCAGTTGTTTATCTGTAAACATCCCATAAGAACTTTATGGATTTTAAGCTGGCATTAGTAGCTTCTAGTTTTGCTATGGTATCAATGTTCTGTTTTTAAGTGAGGCGATATAAGGTACAAATGAATAGTATATGGATTTGAAATATAGAACTTTTATTATAATTCTGTCTTAACTGATAGAAGTTTTATTAGTCTTTTTTTTTTTTTTTTTTCCCTTGGCAGAACAGGGGATTGAACTCAGGCCCTTGTACTTGCCAGTGAAGCATTTACTGTACTAAGCCATCTCCCTGGCCCCCTAAAGTTTCTTTTCTTTTTTTTTGGTGGAACTGGGGATTGAACTCAGGTCCTTGTTCTTGCCAGGGAGGCGCTTATTCCACTGAGCCATCTCCCCGGCCCAGTTTTATTAGTCTTTATAGCAACATTTTGGTAATAAATGACAGTAATTTTAAAATTTCCTTTTAGTTTATTTCACTTGCATTGTATTATATATTACCAATGTATTGTAAAAGAATCATGTTTGTGTTACTAATTATTATTAATTCCTTTTCTTGTAGGCCAGTTCATGGGTTAATTTTTCTTTTCAAGTGGCAGCCAGGAGAAGAACCAGCAGGCTCTGTGGTTCAGGACTCCAGACTTGATACAATATTTTTTGCTAAACAGGTATGGTCCTCTGAAAACTCAGGAGCCAAGAAACTTAATCTGTGTGCTTGTAGTATAGCAGTCCTTAGACTTCTTTGTCTTAAAATGTCTTTATATTCTTAAAGATTACTTTTCCAAAAAACTTTCATTTATTAGAGTGTCTGGTAATATTTGCTATATTAGACATTTAAACCAAAACATTTGAAAAAAATCAATAGATTTTAAAATAACAACAATAAAGTTTTTATATGTTACACTTTTTTTTTTGTCTTTTTGAGACAGGGTCTCGCTATGCAGTTCAGGTTGGCCTTAAGCTCATTTTGTAGCTCAGGCTGGTCTCGAACTCACAGCAATCCTCCTGCCTCAGCCTCACTAGTGCTAAGATTACGCTACACCCAACTGTTACACTTTTTTTGTTGGCGGTTATTGAACTGGGGTCTCATGCATGCTAGGCAAGCACTTTATAAAGTTTCATGCCGAGGCAGAAAGATCATATATTTTATTTGTAGCTTTTTTTTTTTTTTTGGCCGAACCAGGGACTGAACTCAGGCCCTTGCGCTTGCCAGGGAAGCACATATTGTACTGAGCCATCTCCCCGGACTAAGATCATATATTTTAATCAAAAATAACTACCAAAACCAAAAACGTTTGTGAAGAGTATATTACTTTAAATATCTTCAGTCTCTTTAATGTCTGGCTTAACTACATAGTGAAGCCGTCTAACAACTCCCCCTGAAAATGTACTCTATAAAGAAAAGTGATACTGGTGTATGAATTTATGATTTCTAGAGTCCCTTGATTTTTTTCCATGTCTATATTATCCTTCTTTATTGTAATTTATTTTATTTTCTTGCTGCCATTATTAAGATGTCAGATTAAGATGTCAGTAATACCATTTCTGTGTATATGATGCTGACAATTCTTACTAAACTGACATCCATAATTCCTCAATAATACCTATAGTTTTTTAAATATATATCTCCTCGGCCAAGGATATAACTTAGTGGCAAAAGTGCCTGCTTGCAAACGCAGGTCCTGAGTTTGATTCGAGGTACCAAAAAAATAAAAGTAAATAAATAAATACCTCCTAAGGGTCTGCCCTAGAAGGCATGTAGCATATATTATTATAAATATGTAATATTTGATTTTAGACTTTCAAGAGTTGTTAGGGCAGGGAGATAGCTCTGTGGTCTAAGTGCCCGCTTGGCAAGTGCAAGGACCAGGGCTCAATCCCCAGTACTGCATGCCATGCCAGCCACCAAAACGGGGCATGATGATACGTCCTGTAATCTCAGCGCTGGGGAGGCTGAGAAGGATCACTATGAGTTTGAGCTGTGTAATGAGACCCTATACGAAATAAATAAGTAAATAAATTTAAAGAAAAGAGTTTATACCAATTGTAGGAGACACTTCCTGGTCCTCGTCTCAGTCCAAGAAACCAATATTTGTAATCCAACAGTTATGTTATTGAAATCCCATCAAGTTGATTCCAGTCTACCACTTTCCATGCAACCCACGGTGAAATTGAGGACACTAAATTATATTTTTAATCATCGGGGAGTCGAGGGGCTCTAAGTCCTGCCATGACATGGCTTTCTGGAACCAAGAGAGTGACCCACGGTCTCACCTGGTTTTTATTCAGTGGGGGAGTGGCTTGAGGATTGACTGAGAATTGTGGGAAGCAGGTGACTACTGTGAGCTGAGCTAGGTGGGTGGCCTACATTTACCTCTGCCATATGCAGAGAGGATATACAGAGAGAGTAATCTGCATTATATAGTATTTAATGTTTTGGGAAGTCTAGGGCTTCAGCTTTGATGTAGTCTTTCAAGCCCCAGGAAGTCATAGCTCTATCTCGAGGCTCGATCCCAGCTGGCAGCGCGGAGCATTAGCTCTACCATCCTGTCTCCACCCGGCTCAGCAGGCTTACCAGGGAAACACACATGCCACCTTCAAAGACTATCACCAGCACCTCAGCTAGACCAATACACATTGCTTAAGGCCAACTGAAGGTTAAACAGAAGTCCTAGCCAGCTCTGTACATAACAATATGAGGAAATAGGATCAGACTCAGTCAAAATGGAGATAATCGCTTTTCTTTCAAAGAGAGCTGCTCAAGTGGTCCCCCACAATTCCCTGTTCTTTGTTTTGAAGAAGCCAGAGCAGTATCAGTTCTGGCTGCATAACTGTAGCTGTTGTTGGGCTGAGAATCTTCTGTGACACACTTTAATCAGCAGTCCACAATAGTAATGGGTTATCCCCAAAAGTTGTTGACTTGAACCATAAACCTCCTTTTATACTTTTCTGCTGGATGGTTAACACTGAGATAAAGTCTTATATAACAAGAAATGTAACTTTTGTATCAGATAAGGTCAGTCAGTTACCCTCAGGGTTTGTCCTTTAACCCTGTACTGCACTTTGTCGATCCTTTGTCAGTGTCAGCCATGTGGATGAGTCATGGCCATTGCTTGACCAATTTGCTCTCTGTGAAAGCCAGAGAGAAAGTTTTCTCTCCATGTGACTCTTCAGGCACGCCATAGATCATTGATTGTATTCCTCTGTGGCCCCATAATCTCCTCAATCAGAACATTTGGGGCACAACTGAGTTACATGATGTTACAGTACAGGTTCTTCTAGGTCCTGAGTCTTCACAGACCTTGAAAGGCTAGGGCCAAATGTTGGCTGACCTTACATCCTTTCTTTTTCTCCAATTTTTGATCTGCAAACTTAGGTTGTTAACCATCCAGAAGAGAAGCTTACTATTACCCTGCAACATATGTAGTTCAGTTTACCCACACCATCTATCTAAACACCAGACATCGTAGGCATAGCATGGAACAGGCACTTTCCACCAAGCACTGAGATATCAAACACCAAGTCCCTACAGAATATGAAGAAAAAATAAAACCTTTTAAAAAATTAGGAATTAACACTTACAGATATGTAAACAGTACAGAGACAACATAGACAAATCACTACTACACTTCTACTAAGCCATGGAATAACATGAAAAGGATTAAGATTTTCAATGCCATCTGAGATGCTTTGCAACAGATCGGTGCCAGACAATTCTGACAGTTGTTTTACAAAAGTATTATCAATATGTTGCTGAAGAGACAGGATCTCAGAGGTAATATTACCATGATGCAATAATGCCTTTTTACATTTTCCCATGGGAAATGAGTTTGATTCCATGGAATTGGAGTTACACAGAATGAAGAGGTATTCCAATCACATTTTAAACGAAGTTGATGTTGTAGATTAACAATTTGATCTCCTAGCATAACAACAGCTTGTTCTAAATCATTTATCTTAGCATTTAGCTCTGAGAAGTCCATAACTGCTCTGAGTCCTTGTGCCGCTGCTGCACAAAATGAACAGTTTGTATACCTTGGCGCTACTCTGGCTGTAGCAGCTGTGGCTGTGACGGCTATTATTTGTAGAATTATGGCTCTCACGAGTTCAATCATTCTTTTAGTTCTCTTCTTAACACCTCCAACAATTGTTGGAACAGCATCATGGAAGGGGAATCTTGCCATGAGCGATGTAGTTGTACAGGAAGCCAAATTCCAGTCCTTTCCCTGAGAATATAGATGCTATCCCTAGAAAAATTAAGACTAATGGAAGAATGTAGACTTCTATATAAAAAACAATTTTGACATGTGATGGTATAGTTAGAAGGGTTCCAGTAACTAGGTCCTATAAGCAACAGGAAGAGAAGTGAACACATGCCTGAGCAAAATGCATTGTGTTCCTTTTAAATTTTAGATGTAAATTATAGGAGGATTGATTCCTCCATATAAAACCTTTCCATGCTGACATATGACTTAATGAGGTAACCAGTTTCCAAAGATGCTGTTGAATTGGTCCCCCAGAAATGTGAGGGACACTTAGGGGACATTTCTCCTCCATGCCACATTATTGTATCATTGGCATTTTTAGTACTAGTATAAATCTCATCACTGCCATTCCATGAGTCTGCAATTTAACATTAATTTCTCTTTGAATTTTCCAACTGTCATCACCCATTCTTGTCCAGTTGTCTACAAAGTGAGCAGTTTGTATTGAGTGAACTAATGTCGCAGAGCCAATAGCTGTGCTGGCTATCAACAGCATTAAGGAAATTATCCCCACTATAATTAATCCCAGCATCCTCTTGGTCCATTTGCTAAATCTTTCAATTAAGGTCTCTACCAAGAGGGAAGTAAGTGAATGATACCAAGGCTCAGTTAGATTGACAGGAAGCCAAACTCCAGGCATTCTGCTCATGATTATTACCATGGAGTGGTTTGAAAGGCATTCAGGCATGATGCAATGGGTTAGATAACAACTGGTACATGGGAACATATTTGGTTCCCATCCTACCTTCCCTATCAATAATACATGAGGGTCATAAACACATATATTTACCTTTATGTATTTATGGTCTTGCAATACTACTTTAACCTTTTCCCCCTTTACTGGCTGCAGATGACCAGTCTGCAGCTGCCCAGCATGTGAAAGTAAGGCTAGCTTCCATAAAGTGTGTTTTATGGGCCCATTTCTGCAATGGATAATGAATCTGGAGATGGGAGGATTGAGGCCTCTACCTGACCGTGTAACATTGGACAAGACCTCTGAGATCATGATATAGTGGGAGGAATCTACAAAAGAAATCTTGTGCCAGTCTTGATCTTTCCCTAGAAAAAAACCTGTAGGGGACCAGTCTGTAAAGGAATAATTAAATTTGTATATAGCCCGTCCATGGTATGGATCCCTGCAAGGCCACCATGTGCCTATATCACCTTCCTCAAAGTGGGGGACAAGAGCTTCTGGAATATAGTCAGGAATGGTAGGTTTAAAATCTCTTACAAGGTTACCATCCAGTGGAATAGAATTTAGGGTTAACAAGGCAAATTGTCCTTTAAATAGTTGTTCTTTCCATGTCTGATCTGCAGCCAACATGCAAAGGCTAGCACCTTGTTGTAGACGGGCTACATACAAGGGAAGACATACAAAATGAGATGTAATATTAAGCTTAGTCTGTTCCTGTGAATGCATTAAAATTTGTAGCCCAGGCAGAATAACTTATATACTCTTTGTAGAGTGGGAAACCTCTGGGGGCCTGTCCATCCATGTAAGAGGTCTAAGCCAGGATGCATCAGGTATGTAGGCCCAATACACTTCTTGAACCAAAGGAGTACCCAGAGAAGTTGCTATAAGATTAGGCATTGTAAAGAGAATATTATCAGGCGATTGAACCAAATTCTGGCAGTTAACTGCCTCAGGAACAGTCTGCTGCAGGCCTTCCCAAGAAGGTGAAGGATGTGCTTTCAGGTTCATTGCTTGAGGTCTCAGGAGAGAGCTTGATGTGTTATGTAGATGGGTTGGACTCTGGCCATGGAACACCTCTGATGATAGTAATATCCGTTAATTCTCTGTGGAAATATAAGCATAACCTCGGCCCCAATTTAAAAGTGATGCCAGACCATCCCAAAGACCTGTTTGGAGGTCACACTTAGCCATATTCAGAAAAGTTAAAATATATGTAGCAAAGTTTTGACTCTGTGTTTGCCTCTCTTTTTGTTTGACTACTTGATTTTTTAGTTTAAGACATAAGTGTTCAATTATTACTTGACCTTGGGGATTATACGGCATCCCTGTAACATGTGTTATCTTCCAGTTATCAAAAAAACTCTTAACATTTTTATTAATGTAAGCGGAACCAATATCAGTTTTTAATGTTTGTAACATTAAATTAGGAAAGGCTGATATGCAGCATTGCACAACACGTTGCTTTTGTTTACCTGTATGACAGATAACATGGGGCATATGTGAGCACATATCTATAAAACCATGAATATATTTAAATATGTTAAGAGAGGATACAAGAGTAATAATCATTTGCCATGACCAATTGGTTCTAAGAGCCTTGGGATTGTAGCTATGTTTAGGAATAGGCCTAGGAAAGAGCTGACAAGCAGAACATGAAATGATTTATCTAGCTTGTGCTCTGACCATTTTGCATTGCTTTTGAGAAGGTTTAGAATTTTGAGAAACAAGTTTATGGGGTTGTTTTGTTTTATCAAAAGTGAAAAAAAGATTTACAGTAACACCTGTATTATAATTAACCAATGACAACAAATCTAGGAGATTAGAGCACGATCTAATAAGACCAAGAAAGAATGCAGCACTTCTACTTAGTACAGCTCCTAGAAATTCTAAAAACAGTGGCAATAAAGTAGGTTTGAGATGATTGAATTGCAGTTGTTCTCTTACCAGTGTTGATGAAATCCTTAACTTTTCCTGCAGAGTATTAATGGCCTTCATTATAAATTCAATTTTATATCCTTTGTGTTCAATTAAAAGCAGAATTGTAAGAGTACAGCACTGCAAGTTGTTAGCTAAGCCTTTGCTTTCTTGATATTCCATCTTAGCCATCATTTTGCCACTTGGTAAGGTACAACTCTGAGGCTCCGAAGTAAGTAAGACAGTGTCCCATTCTTTGATGAGGTCTATGCACCATAGATTGACTGGAATGGGTGTGATAAATGGTGTTAAAATATCTTCCTGTCCATCAGGGCCAACATATGAAAAAGGCAGCACACTCTGTGAGACAGATTGAGGAGATCCTAAGCCTATATGAGCTGTAGAGGTGGGTCCAGTTGGCTAAGCAGACAGCCAAGATCGTCTGTTGATTATAGTGACATCAGCTCCTGAATCCATCAGTCCAAGAAAAGATTTCCCTTTAATGTCACAAATAGGTCTAGGAACCAAAATATTCTGGGAAAAATCAAATTCTTTGCTTAAAGGATCCTTCCTATTAGGTTCATATGTGGAGTTAAGGA
Organism: Ctenomys sociabilis; assembly: GCA_004027165.1. NCBI lineage: Eukaryota > Metazoa > Chordata > Mammalia > Rodentia > Ctenomyidae > Ctenomys > Ctenomys sociabilis. Next base: position 42,716 of record PVKA01006176.1, on the reverse strand, counting down.
CTGGAGTAGCAATTTCAGTGGGAAATAAATTTGGCTTTTCTCCCCCCGACAAATTAAGGCAAGAAGCCACTGGTAAATCTAATTTTGAGCTCTGAGTGGTTCTTTGTATGACACCTGTGGTCTTGCCTTGCATCCATCTTGGCAGTGGGATCATCCTTTGTCTGATTTGAACTGGATATAACAGGCTTAACTGGGTCCAAATCCCTGGAGTACTGACTGACCCTTCTTTTGTTATTGCTACTGAGGCCAACAGTTTGGGCACATGGTTTATGTCTATGTAAGACTGTGCCATTTTTATGAAACTTAGATTTACAATCTTTTGCCCAGTGAAAACCTTTCATACAGCATGGACACCGAGTTCTAGGTAAATTCACTGAGGGAGCTGGTGCCTTTATAGGCTGTAGGCAGCACCAGCAAGTGTGTCCTTGCTTGCCACAGCTAAAACATTTAACCATAACAAATTTATTAGCAAAATGTTGAGATACAGCTTCTGCCAGTAGAGCAGAAGTGTAGGTAGTAAAACCAATATTTTGGCATGCATGAATATAAGCGGATAAATTTTTTGTATGAAGTACTGGGGCTAAGGCACTTTTACATTCATCATTGGCATTCTCATATGCTAATTGACAGACAAGCATTTTAGCTGCAATATTGTGAGGAATCTGCTTACTTATAGCCTGTTTTAGTCTTGCTACAAACTGGGTGTAAGTTTCTCTGGGACCTTGGAGTATGTTGGTAAAGTATTTATTAGGTGTACCATCTTCTGGGACAGAAATCCATGCATGGTGTAGTAGCTCTTTACACTGCATGAAAAGAATAGGTGGAGCCTGAGCCTGAGCTTTTAAGTCAGCATATTGGCCTGAACCAGATAACATTTCATGAGTGATAGCTTTAAGATTTTCATCTTTGCTATTTTGATTACTCTGTGACTGTTCTGATATGAGTAGTCTTAACTCGGATTCAAAATGTAGAAGTTGTGTGGGGGACAGACCCATGGAAGCAAGATGTGTTACATTACTTGGTGTCATTTGGAAGCCTTGAATTATGTTATCCAAACAAGGGAGAGTATAGGGAGCTTGGGCTCCATTGTCTAGCACACTCTCCCTTAAGGCTTGTAAGAGCAAAAGGTGCAAAGCTTTCTTCATCTCTGTGTACTTTGGCTTTTTCACAAGTGGAAAACAAGGGAGACGGTTGGTTACTGAACTGACTGTGTGGGATAGAGGAGAAAGGGATTGTGGGAAGCACACCCTCTGAGGTGTTATCTTCCAAGTTAGGTATGGAGAATGAATCTGAGTGTGTACATAAACTGGAAAAGTTTTTTTTATCTCTTTATGAATATCCTGCAAAAATGAATTTTTTGGGCTATTTGCACTTTTTAAACAAGCTTCCCTGGGCTGCTCAGGTGGTCCCCCACATGAATGATTTCCAACCCAGACTGTCAGACTGTAAGGAGTATTTTCAGAAATTAGAAAATTAGGCTAATTTATTTGTGGTAAGGTTATACAGATTAAATGTATAATATAAACATAAATGTATAGTATTAGTATATATATGTAGAGTTTTATCAACTTAGATAACACTAGCCATCTTATCCTAATCATGTGCTGATTGGTGGTATTGACTACTGAAACATCAAGGCCTAGAGGTATAGCGTGGTGGTAGTACCTAGCATGTGCAAGACCTTGTGTTAATACTCAGCATCACACACGTGAAATTATACCCTTGTAATTTGTATATAAGGGTCCAGAATGATGATTTTTTCTATTATGCGTTATGGTTTTGTTACCATTTTACTGATAAGAATGCTAACGTATTGTAATTTACTTGCTTAAGATTGTACTGCAGTGTTGCTACATTTGTCTGACTACATCTGTTCAGTCATTCAGAAAGAATGATTGAGTACTCACAGTATGCCAGATACTGTGACAGGTGCTCAAAGAATGAAAAACTCATCATTCCTGCCCTCACATATACACAGAGTTTAGTGGAAAAGATTGATATGCAAAATTACACTGGGTGTAAGTGCAACATGGAATGAAATGAGAACTACGCTTAAAAGTTTAGGAACAATCCGTTGCAACTACTCTCATTTTGATCACTGACATTTGCAACTGTTTTTTTTGTGGAACCAGGGATTGAACTCGTGCCCTTGTGCTTGCCAGGGTAGGACTTATTCCACTGAGCCATCTCCCCAGTCTAATCACTGACATTTGAGTTTGGGATTCTTGAGACTTCCCTCAGTCTTGACAGCAGTTGCACTTTTGAGGAGTGCTTGTTCACAAGAACAATCAGATCTCATTGAAAGTCATATTCAGTGATTTTGGTTTATTGCAGCAAAAGGGTGTAGATTAGTATCAGTCAAGGAAATGAAAAAGATACATGGGACAGAATGCAGAAAAGTTCTGTTGTGGTACTTTTAGTTTTTTCCTCCTAATAGTACCATGAATGATGCTGACTTTCCTGGCATTTTCATCTGATAATAATATAGAGTATTGCTCACCCAGAAAACCTCAACTGGCTCTTGAAGTTAGAGATTTGATTTGATTTTATTGTTTTATTTTATTATAGATTATTTTATTTATGCCAAGAGTTTTTGTTGGGCTCCAGTCACATAGAACTGATCAGCCAGCCACGTGGCTGACTTCAAGTCGTTAGCTCTGTGGGATACTGAGTTGATAATTTTGCCCCAGTTCCCCAACCCCAAGTCACACTGCTGGACTATCAGTGTAGCACAGCATCCCAAGATAACAGAGACTTTTTCTCAGGCATGACATTTAAAGATCTATGAGAGGTCAAAGGGACAAGCTTTTGGGACAAAGTTAAATTTTTAGTTATACTTGTAAAAATGTAACTTGACCTTATTGGAGAGGTCTGAGAAAGCGCTTAGCTGAAATCTAAAGGTTAAGTAGGAATTAACTAGGGGAGAGAGATTGAGGATCATTCCAGATTAACAACAGCTTCATGACAAAAGGAGGCAAGACTAATAAAAGGCATTAGAAGGTCACTGAAACTGGAATTTGTAGAGTACCAGGGAGATACCATGAAGTAAAAAGCTATTTGAACAAATTGTACATATTATTTAGAAATAAGTGTAGTTAAGCTTAGAAAAGCAATGGGTTACAAGAAATAGGATTTTTTTTTTCTTGTATGTCCTAAAATTGCCAAAGTTGCTGCCTTCATTTTTTCCCTCTGTGTATGTCTTCTATTCCAAAGGATACTTCATGATTTGAGATAGTTTTTATAGTTTCAGCTATTCTGCCTGAGTTTCATGTTCCAGACAGCAGGGAAAAGCATGTTCTCTTAACATATGTGGAAATTTTTTGGAATGTACTCATATGCTTCCTTCTCTTTCACCAAAACTCAGTAACTTGGGTTGTCAGCAACAGATGCTAGGAATGCTTTCTGCATTCTGGCCATGGGCACAGATAAGATTTTGGTAGTCTAATCTTGCTTAATAAGGACAAGCTGGATATTGGAGAATGAGTATCAGTTGCCAGAGGTCAGAACATGCAGTGTATTTTAGTCCTATTGAGACTTCTGTCTGTATTCTATGAATAATAGAAAGTTATTAAAGTGTTTTTAACAGTGGTATATTAGATTTGCATTTAAAAGAGATTTCTTTGGTTACAGTGTGAGGAATGCATTTGAAAAGTGATATGAGATACAGGAGTTGATAGTAATAGAAGGCTTAGCAACATCCTGGAAGTAGATATACATAATAAGCAGATTTAGATATAGTAACAGGAAGTAAGAGCACCTTTACTATGTAATGGGTTGGATGTGAGAATGGAAGTAGGTATATCAGTGATGTCTTTCTTTATTCCTTAAAAAATGCACTTAAACAATGAAACTTCAGTAATCTTTGATTGATAATACACATAGCACCATTTGTTAAAGACGTTTTCATTTCTCCAATGAATATTATTATTATTTTTTTGTCCAGAATCAAATAGTTATAGTTGTGTGAGTTTGTTTCTATGTCCTTTATTCTATTTCTTTGGTCTGTATGTCTATTTTTTATGTTTTTTAATAGCATACTTAATAGCATACTTTTTAATAGCATACTTTGCTATTTTTGTTACTATGGCTTTGTAGTATAATTTGAAGTCAGGCAATGTGATGCTTCCAGGCCTGCCCTTTTTGTTAGGATTGCTTTGCTATTTTGGGTCTTTTGAGCTTCCATATAAATTTTAGGATTGCTTTTTTCTAATTATCTAAAAAATGTCACTGGAATTTTGATGAGGATTCCACTAAATCTATAGATTACTTTTGGTAGTATGGTCATTTTTACAGTGCTAATTCGGCTCATCTATGAATATGGGTGATCTTTCCATCATCTTGGTCTTACTGTTTTGTAGATGTCTTCCCCTCTTCCTTGTTTCCTCCCCATTTGAACATACTCTGCTTATTTCAGTTAGTACTATACATTTTGGCCCTTATTTACACTTTCAGTTTCTCACAAGTGAGAAACAATGCAGTATTTACATATGTATGTCTGTTTATTTTGCATAGCAACATGGTCTCAAGGTACATTCATTTTCCTAGAAATGTCTCAGGTATATCTATTATGGCAGAGTAGTACTCCATTGTATAAAAGAGCCATCTTTAATTCATTCACCAGTTGATAGCATTTGGGTTGTTTTGTTTCCAAGATTTGGCTTTTATAAACTGTGTCACTATAAACATGAGTGTGCATATATTGTTGTGGTATGATGCTTTTAATTCTTTTGGGAAGATATCAAGGAGACTAGCTGGGTTGAATGGGACCTCCAATCCTAGTATTTTGAGGAATCTCCACATTGATTTTTCACAGTGGTTGCAACAATGTATAGTCCCACCAACAGTGGAGAAGGTGTGATTGTTTTGGTCTAAGTGTCCCCCCCAAAGCCTGATGCAGTCATGAGGTAGGCTTTTAGAGTTTGTGCTTAATTCATTGATCCAGTGCTTGGATTACGGGTGTGAGTGTTCCACCTGCCCTGGGATGGACAACCTGAATGCAATATAAAGGAAGGAAAAGGCCTGCTCTCTGCCACTGTTCCTCCCATTTTGCTCTTGCTATTTAGCTGTTTTCCACCACCATGAACCGCAGTCCTCTGCCATGTGCCACTCTGCCTTGGGGCTAGCTGAGTATGAATTGAAACCTCCACACACTGACCTAAATAAGTCTTTCCTTCCTTAATTTTGGGTGTTGAGTATTTTGTTTCAGCAACAAAAAGAATGTAATATGATAGAATTGTTCTATTTTCCCCACCGCACTGCCAGCATTTTTTATTTGATTTCTTTCTTTTTTTCTTTTTTGGCGGAACTGGGGATTGAACTCAGGCCCTTGTGTTTGCCAGGGAAGTGCTTATTCTACTGAGCCATCTCCCTGGCCCTTGGTTGATTTCTTCATAATAGCCATTCTTGCTGTAGTGAGATGGGATCCCAGTGTTGTTTTAATTTTCCTTTCTCTGATGACCAGTGATGTTGAACATTTTTTCATATACTTATTTGTCACTTGTATTTCTTTATATGAGAAGTATGGATTCATCTCAGATGCCCATTTTTGGACTGGGGCATTAAAATTGGTTCTCTGTTTTGAATTTTCTTATATTTTCTCAATAGTAATCCTCTGTGTGAGAAATAGCTGGTAAACATTTTTTCTTACACTGTAGGTTGTCTCTTTACTCTGTTGGTGGTTTTTCTTGCTGTGCAAAAATTTTTAAAAAGATGAGATACTTATTGATTCCCTGTGATCATGATTTTGTTCATAAAGTCTTTCCTACACCAATGTCTTGAAGTGTTTTACCTAGTCTATCTTGTAGCAAAGTTAATGTTTCTCTTATATATTTGATCATTTCAATTTTAGTGCATGGTGCAGGATATGGGTCCAGTTTTAATTTTTGCCATGTGAACAACCAGTTTTTGAATATTTCTATACCCATGTGCACTGTAAGTGCTATTCCTCAACTACAAAATGAGTTGTAATACATCATAGATGAAATTACTGTTGACATCAAAAGAGAAGTATCAGTAACTAGTTTTTATTTTACTGCAAGAAATGGCAACTTCCAGAGATGTTAGAGACATCAATTACAGACTTAAATTCCTTAAATTATAGAAGTGTATGATAGAATACTGGCTGTTGCATTGATTGCCTATTGTTAATACATCATGGTCTTAAAAGAATTGTGAATAAGTGTAAATTTTACTTTATTCCTATTATATTTGTCCTCGTACAGCTTCATTTCAGATAATTTTGGCCCAATATAAGAGATTGTCAAGTTTTTCAAAACCCCATTTATGTTGGTTAAAATAATTCATTTAAATTTGCAAACCAACTGTGATTCAGATCAAAATCTACATTGATAGATAGCAATAACAATCTTTTTTTTTTCAAATTTATTTTGATTGATTGAATCCAAGCTACGCAGCTTGTATTCATAGTGATCTTCCTGTCTTAGTCTCCCCAGCACACTGGGATTATAGGTGTGTACCACCACACCTAGTTTCAGTGGCCCACATGGCATACCTGGGGTTCCAGGCTGCCACAGCATGTGGTTCCAAGAATCAAATCCAAGTTCTTGAGCTTGCCTGGCAAGCGCTTAGACTGCTGAGCTATCTCCCCAGCCCCAGCAGTAACAATCTTAATTAGATTCTAGGTCTCCCATTACTCTGATTTATCAATTTTAGGATGTACTTTAAGAGAAAAATCACACAATATAGGTAATATGTTTGTGGTAGAGGTAATATTATATTTGTTAGAAATTCAGAGTGAAGGAGTAAAATTGTTAAACACTATAAATAAAACCTTTTGATATTCATAGATTTTAGGTCCTTTCCAACTCTTATATTATATGTGCCCTAGGAAGTTAGAAGAAACTGTTATCGATAAATTATAATGTTGTTTGATAGCTTATATGTACAAGGACAACCTAGTGTGATGGCTAAGTACAGGAATTCTAGAATCTAGATTGTCTTTTGTTTAGGTGTGTCCTCTTGGGTCTCTTCATGCTTTAGCTTCCACAGTATAGATGAGGCTTCATCATAGATTGTTGAGAATAAAAAAGTTAATATATATGAAGTCCTAGAAACTATTTGACAGAGATGCTATCTAAATTTTTCTCTTCTGATTAGAAGAAAGCAAGGGCACAATTTGTTTAGTGAACATTGAATAGCTAGATGACAACACTGTAAGGACTGTGATTTAAAAAAATCTGTGAATAATATATACCTTTCTTGCATATTCAAATGAGCATAGATATATTGCAGAATTTTGCTAACAGCCACATAAAGTGAGTTGAAATTTTTGCTGTGTCTGAAATTTGTGCTGTGTAAATATGGCTGAATTAGTAGATAGAATAAGTTTAAAAGAAAAATGATAGGAAAAACAGTTTTTGTTAGATTAATTCAGCTGTGTTTTAGATTAGGATAATTGGTTTTGTTAGTTTAACTAGATTGGTTTTTTGACTTTTTTGGTTTCATAGAATTACCAGTGTTAGAATTTCACTAAATACTTGAAATTAGACTAGAATAGAAGTTAAACATGCTTATTATGTGTCTACTAAGAATAAAATAAAATTTGAAAATAATTATGTTTTGAGTGTCATTGTTACCATTTAAATAGTTCTTTCAAGGAAATTGACATTTTTATTATTATATTAGAGTTCTCTACAGTAACAGTCAATAGAAAATGTATGTATAATTATTCAAGGGGATTTATTAAGTAGGCTTACAGGATCAGAGACTGACATACGTAAGTGATGATGGCTCTCCATGTTGGAGAGCTGAAGGATCCAGCAGCTAGTCAGCCCAAGGTGGAAACCTCAGAACATGAACATTTGAGAATTTAGGCTGAAGGACTAGACGCTCACTGGAGCGTCACTGGTATGCTTCTGTTAGAAGGCTGAAGACAATGAAAGCCAGTACCCAAAGGCAGTGATGACTGCTGGATCTCAGCAAATAAAAACATTTCTTTCCTTTTTATTCTATTCAGGTAACAGGATGGCCTACTTGCTGATACCACCCACTTCTGGGGTATATCTTTTTCCTTCAGTTTATGCGAGTACATGTCACTTATTACAGATGTACCCAGCACTGTGCTTTACTAATCGGCTAGGTGTTTTTAATCCATTCAGGTAGACATATCATGATTAACTTTCACATCTTCACTCTTATATTTTGTAGGTAATTAATAATGCTTGTGCTACTCAAGCCATTGTGAGTGTGTTATTGAACTGTACCCATCAAGATGTCCATTTAGGAGAAACATTATCAGAATTTAAAGAATTTTCACAAAGTTTTGATGCAGCTGTGAGTATATTCTTCCTAAATCCAAATGGCCTATTTGTGATAGTTCTTATTTTAACAGACTACTTTTAAATTATTTCAGATGAAAGGTTTGGCATTGAGCAATTCAGATGTGATTCGACAAGTGCACAACAGTTTTGCCAGGTAGGTAAGCTTTATGTTAAATCACAACAACTTTTTTTTTTTTTGATTCTTTTCTCTCATTATTATTATTTTTGTTTTTTTTTACTGTAGACAACAAATGTTTGAATTTGATGCAAAGACGTCAGCCAAAGAAGAAGATGCTTTTCACTTTGTCAGTTATGTTCCTGTTAATGGAAGGTTGTATGAATTGGACGGATTAAGAGAAGGACCAATTGATTTAGGTAATCTGGTTCCCGTTTCTATTTTCATTTAGCAAGGGGAAAAGGTTTGTTTTACACACAAGGTTGCTTACATTTTAAAGGCAAAAGTTACTGTGAGGTGTGATATGTAAGTCTCAGATTTTATAATAAAATTATATATATATATATATATATATATATATATATATATATATATATATATATGAAGGACATGTTTCCTATAGTTGAGTTTAATTTTCTATAGTGTATCAAATACATCTTTCTTTTTTTGGCGGAACTAGGCCCTTGATTGAACTGAGGCCCTTGTGCTTGCCAAGGAAGCATTTATTCCGCTGAGCCATCTTTCCAGCCCCCTCAAATACATCTTTATATGCCGTCTCTACATTTAAAATATTTATTTTCCATATTTATTAAAAAATTAGTGGAATGTTTTCAATTCTATAGAAAATGCTTTCAACCAGTTTGGTAGTTTATATGATATCTAATGTTCTCTGTTGACTTCTCTGGTTTACTATTTACTTGAATCATTAAGCATAAAGCAGTAAAAGAATGCAGTAGCTAGGTTTACTATACATCTGGTGGCTGTGCTACAACTTATGATGAAAATAGTATGAAAACAGTAAAATTGGTCTTGCATTATGAGTGGATTTTAGTTTTTTATTTTATAGTTATTGTGGGAAATCAGACAAAATGTTGAATAAATAAGGATTCAATTGACATGTAGGCTGTTTTTCTAAGCCTTTAGTTTTATCATCTGTGAATGGAAAGTTATACTTATCTCAAGGATTATCTATATAAGATAATAACTTCCTAATTTCTCTAAGTACTTGCTTAGTATATACTAGTTGACATGATAACACAATAATATAAATTATAATTTGCCTAACCCTTACCAAGAAAGTAAGAATTGAAGCGTAATGTAATTGTTGTAAAAAGATTTATACTGTTCTGAATTCATAAAAGCATTTCTAAAAAGGAATATTTTAGATCACACTTTTGAGAGAATGTTAATAGTGATTTTTAAATTTTTTTGTAACTTCTACAATTTTTTTCTAGGTGCATGCAATCAAGATGACTGGATTAGTGCAGTAAGACCAGTGATAGAAAAAAGGATACAAAAGTAAATACTCCACCAAATTCATTGACATGATACTGTGATTGTTGTATGTTTTGTTGTTTCTGTTTTTCTTTGTTGGCTTCATCTTTTGGTACTGAGGATTAAGCTCAAGACTGCCTGCTAGGCAGCACTTACGCTATTAAGCCATTTCCCCAATCCTAACTATGGGTTTTGTGTTACACATTGCTGTCCTCCTTGTAGTTGCTCAGTTGCAGATAGCAGCACACCGAGTTAAGTTAGTCACGGTGAAAATTCTAAACATTAACTGCTATTTTCAAAAGGGCTAATGGAAATTGTGAGTACAGTCATCTCAGCAATCCTATATATATACTTGCATGTTTTTCCCTTTTTTCCTATCCTTTCTCCTCACATCTTTGTTGTTTAATCCTTAAATTTAGTTTCTTTCCACTTCACTATACCTATTATATCTTTCAGGTTTTATTTATTTTTGGTTCTTACACTAGGGAGAGAAATCTACTTTTTGTTAAGTTAATGCATTCAGTAACTGTTTCAGAAAAATAGCTATATTTTATGTAGGAATATGACATAAAATATCTAATTTCTCTAATATTAGAGAATATTAGATATATATTTAATTAGAGAAGTTAGATATGTTGATCTACATTGAGATTTTTTTTACTGCCATATATTTTTACGATTATTTTTTAGTTTCATTTTGTTTTTAAGGACTTCTAAAATATAAACTTCATCTTTTTCTTTTAAAATAGTTATATATTCACATTCAGTTGTAAAAAGTATAAAGAAGTCATGTGTATTTTTGTCTTGGAATGGTACCTACTGTCCTGCAAATGATCATATAATGTCACTGCCAGGTTATTGACATTATTACCCTCTGATTTCTCATGTTATATCCATTGTCAATCCTCTGTAGATGTGGCAGGGTTGCTTTGTTCTTCATCTTTAATTTTTAAAAGTTTCATTTTGATGTGTCTCAGTGTAAATTTCCTTGGTTTTATCTTGCTTGAGATTTGTTCAATTTATCTGTTGGTTTATGGCCTATCAAATCTGGGATATTTTCAGCCATTATTTCCTGGAATACTTCTCAACTTCACTCTCTTTTTCTCCTCCCTTTGTTGTACTCCCAGGGCTTGAATGTTACTTCTTTTGTTTAGTTTCGTAGATTGCTGTGGGGCTATTTTTTTTTCGGTCTGTTTTCTTTTTTCAGATAGAGTTATTTTTGTTGTTCTGTCTTCCTGTTTAATGTTTCTTTCCTTGTGCTTTCCATTACATTGTTGAGATCTTCCATTGAGTTCTTTTATTTTGGTTACTGTATATATCAGTTGTAAAATTTCATTTTGGATTCTTCTCATATCTTCTGTTTCTTTGATAAGACTGACTTTTTTTCTTTTTTGAGACAGGGTCTCACTATGCAGTTCAGGCTGGCCTTAAGCTCACTTTGTAGCTCAGGCTGGTCTCGAACTCACAACAATCCTCCTGCCTCAGCCTCCCGAGTGCTGGGATTACAGGCATGCGCCACCACGCCCAGCTGATAAGACTGACTTTTTGCTTGTGTCTATTCATAATTGCTCATTGAATCATTTTCATAACTTCTTAAGATCTCTGTTAGATAATTCTGCTATCTGCCATCTCTTACAGTGAGACTTTTATCATTTTTAAATATAATGAGTGTTTATTGACCAAAACCTGAGTATGTGTATGTGTATGTAATTTTTTTCTTGCCTTTTTTTGAGGCAGGGTCTTACTGTGTAGTGCAGGCTAGCCTCAAACTCATGGTGATCCTCCTGCCTCAGCCTACTCTGGGATTACAAGAGTGTGCCACCATACCTGATAGTATTAAATATTTAAATGTTCTGTTTTAACGGTTTTAATAAATGTTATTGGCAGAGTAATTTGAGAGTGCCGCCTCATTATTGCCAGGTAGAAGTTAAAGCTCGTGTTTCCTATTTGGTTTCTGTTGACACTTAAGGAGGAATGTGGTTCCCCGTTATTGCTAGGCAGTGGTAAGGGATCTGGCTCCCAAGGGTTTGCAGTGACCCCACTGGCTAGGAGAGATACGTGTGCCTTGTTACTACTCTATATATGTCCTCTACTGATTCTTAAGTGGGTTTGGTGGCTTTGTCACTAGATGATAGTGACAGTTCTGGTCTCCACTCACTGTTTTCTGATATTGCAATTGTCTCTTGTTATTGCCACCTATTAGGGATGAAAAGCTGTTTTCACAGCAACACAGTTGTCTCATTGCAGCATAGTAAGGAGGGAGATCTGGGTTCCCTGCTTCACCTTTTGCTGCAGGTTCAAAGATATTTTTTGTCTGGCCACAGTACAGTGATTATTGTCTGAATTTTTTTCTGTTTCCAGGCTCCTCCCTGTCCTCTTTTGCTAAAGAAACAAGACCTTTTGTTGGGTATTTTTTGTTTGTTGCCATGTCTGAATTGCTGTCTTCAGTTTCAAGGCTAGCTAGGATTTACGTGCTAGAAAGAGAACTCAAGAATCACTGTGAAGTTCTTGGATCCTGGTTTCTGTAGCTTGTCTGCTTTCTCTACTTTTGAAAATTTATTTATATTTATTCATTCATTCAAATTTTTCTTTCTGTCTCTCCCTCCCCCTTCTTCTCTTTCCCTGTAATATATTATGTCTGGAATTTGTAGCTGTACTTGATGTGAGGAATAAGTACCATTTACATGTAATGAATAGTTTTCTAAGTGCCATTTCCTACCACAAACCAGCTGACATTATGAGATGTTTTACTGGTATCAAGTACTGAAAATCAAACTGCATTTGTAAGTTTCACTACAGGATATAATTATGTAAATGTTTTACATATTTATATATAAGGTAAAAATTTAAATGTATTCATTAAAAATAGTATATTGTGAATACTGTTTTCATTATATAGTAAGGACTATTTACCACCAACTTGCCAGTATAATTAAGACACCAGAAGTACACTTTAGCTTTAATTCTATTTATGTCTTATGAGCTAGGAAAAATAATGAAAATGATATTTCAAATTTAGTATTTCAAGTGGTTTAAGTGAAACGAACATTTTAAAATGATGAAATTTATCCATTTATTTAGAGATGTGTCTAGCTACTGGCATATTGTTCATTCAGGTTGGCCTCCAGCTGTATGATCCTCCTGCCTTAGCCTTCTAAGTAGTACTTGAGACTATAGCACTGGACTTTTTCTTTTTTGCAATAGTTATTTTCTCTTTCCTATAAAAGAGCTTTTTAAAATGTCAATTTTTATTGTTAGCCAATTTATACTTTTTTTTTTTTTTTTTTTTTTGGTGGAACCCAGGGATTGAACTCAAGCCCCTGTGCTTGCCAAGCAAGCACTTATTCCACTGAGCCATCTCCCCAGTCGCTGTACGTCTTTGTTTTACTTCAAAGAATTATGGGGTAATCATAGTTGATATCTTAATAACATTGATTTGTAATTCTCTATTACATTATAAATTTTGTATTAACTTTTCTAGGTATAGTGAAGGTGAAATTCGATTTAACTTAATGGCCATTGTGTCTGACAGAAAAATGATATATGAGCAGAAGATAGCAGAGTTACAAAGACAACTTGCAGAGGTTTGTAGCCACATTTTAAAAAACATATTTAGTTCAGTTATTCTCTTAGAGAAATCTTTCTTCTTCCTTTTTTAAATATAGATCTGTTAAGTGTCTTAAATAGAAGTTAATACAATATGTATGTGCTAGATTCAGGCTGCCTGGCTTTAATTCTTGTTTTTATTGTTTAGTGGATTTCTGTTTCTTAATGTAGCATGAGGGTTATATTTAATAGCTTTTACCTTGTTATGAGCATTAAATGAGACATTTAAAACAGTGACTGACAAATCAGATGTGAAATAAGTGCTGGCAGTGAACTATTTAATTACTTACTACAATTTTTTTATTATATATTTAAGTTAGAATGTTTTTCTAATTTAATTGGGTATATTTTGGTTCACACACAATCTTTGATTATCTTATGTAGTAAATATGATTAGAAAAAAAAATAATAGTAGACAAAGTTCTTACTATTTTTTGGTCACATTTTCTTAAAAGTACATATAAACAAATTTACCCTTTGGTAGATTATGGCAATATAACATAATACAGGTTTTCTGTTTAAGTAAAATTTGAAACATGTTATTACAGAAACACAGAACTCTGAAAGATACCATTTAAGTATTTTTCTTTAAACATTGCTGTTTTTAGGATAATACCTTGCTATCAACATTATAATTAGAAATTTGAAAATAATTTTATTATTTTAATCATTTAAAAATCTTTTGGACATAAACTTCAATCATTAGGGTATGGTATTTTTCTTCCAAGGAGGAGCCCATGGATACAGATCAGGGTAATAATATGTTAAGTGCTATTCAGTCAGAAGTTGCCAAAAATCAGATGCTTATTGAAGAAGAAGTACAAAAATTAAAAAGATACAAGGTATGTTTTAAAGTTTGTTCTTTTAATATTGTAATAAAAAGCAGGATATTTTTACATGAAAGTATATTGAATATTTTATTTCTTTCCTATCATTTACCAGTTTTCAGGATAATGTGTTGATTTTCTGATACCTTATAAGTAGTATGACTTCCATTTATTTATATATTTATTTATATATTTTGCTGGAGATTCAACCCAGATCCAGTTCTACTTCTGATATACATCTCCAGCCCCAAATGTTTAATAATGTTATAAATAACAGATTTTTAGCAATTTGATGCTTTAATTCACCACAGTTATTCTTCACTATGCTTGAGTTACCTATCTTTGATTATTGGGAACCTTGGCAGGCTGTTTACTAAGTCTTTGATATACCCCTTCTATTTTTTTTATAGCTTTCTTGCTTTCTGGTATGACATGAGGTTTGAGACTGTCCTGACACATTTCTTGCTTCAGACCTGGAGTCAGCCGTAGTTTGAAGGAGTGCTGAGTTTTCACAGTGGCAAGTTCTTTCTCAAAACCATTATCTGGTTGCTGAGGCTGCTCAGTGCTGCTGATTATTCTAGGTCTTCTCAAAGGAAAGCAGTTTTCTTTCTTGCCTTATTTTTGGAAAGAAAATACAAAGAGAATTCATATTGCTAATCAAAGTTTGGATGAAAAGATTTTCATACTTGAAGTTAAGAATTTGCATTTCTTAAACCTAAAAATTTTGGTTCCTACCAACTTTAGCTAAATTTTTTTTGCTTTGTGAAATATATGCATAGTATGTATATATATTAAAAGGTTCAGATTTAATAATAGTACCAGTAATAATAATAATCGAAGTTTTTTTTTTTTTTTTGTGGTACCAGGGATTGAAATCAGGACCTTGTGCTTATCAGGTGCTTATGTTACTGAGCCCCAACAATTGAAGATTTTAAAATTTGTTTTATTTCTTAAGATATGTGCTATTGTAGATATCCAGTGAAATCACAGTGTTTTAAATGTCTGTCTGTCTTTCTGTCTGTCTGTCTTTTCAGACAGTGTTGCTATGTAGTTCAGGCTGGCCCTGATCTTGCTCTGTAACCCTGGCTGGCCTCAAGCACAGCAATCCTCCTGCTTTGGCCTCCCAAATGCTGGATTAGAGATGTGTACCACCATGCCTAGTTTAAATTTCACTTAAAGATTTTTCTCTTGATTTTGCTTTCCCATTTTTATGATTTAAAAAAAAATTCCTATTAAAGTTTTAGTTTTATTGGAGTTGGGGAGATAGCCCAGTGGCATAAGCACCTGACCTGCCTTATAAGTGCAAGGTCTTGAGTTCAATAGTACCACAAAATAAATAAATAAATAAATAAATAAAAGTTCAAATAATCAAATCGTTCTCAAAAAAGCCTTCTGTTTTAATTTTATTAAACACATAATTCAGAGTCAAATGTAAAGGCAAGGTTCTCTTAATAGTGGCATTCTCCTTAACTTCCATTCTGTTAGGTTTTTCAGAGTGAAAAGAAGAGGCAACTCTGAATTTTATGTTTTAGATACAGATTTAGGTTTTTTTTTTTTAAATTTGGTATAGGGTCTCACTACGCAGCTGGGACTTTTAGATTCTCCTGTTTGCAGTCTCCCCAGCGCTGAGATTACATGCGCTACCATGCCTGGTCTTTTGGCTGGTTCAGCATGCCCAGGGCTGTGGCCGGCACTGTATATGGTGTCATGTGTGTTAAAACAAAAGGATCCTTTTCATTTGAAGCTTAGTTGAAAGCAAGAATTGTCATTTTCTCTTACTGTGTTTTTTTGGAGATAGGGTCTTGCCATGCATTTCAGGCTGGCCTTGAATTCACTTTGAAGCCCAGCTGGTCTAGGACTGGCAATTAATATATTGCCTCAGCCTCCCAAGTGCTGTGATTATAGGCATGTGCTGCTATACCCAGCTCCTTTTCCCTTTGCCTACCAGTGGCATTGGAAGTGCAGTGCCTTACGGTGTAACAAATGACTGTTAGGTAAAATAAGTAGATTTCTTCAGGTGGAAATAGCAGGAGTAGGAAGGTTCCAGAATATTCTAGAAAGAACAAAGGGAAGGCCAAGTTTGTGGGGACAGGAGAGTGATGATAGTTTTAACCATTATTTCCCATTTCACATATTTTAAAAACTCAAACTTCCCATTGTTCATACATTCTTATGCAGGATTGTTATGTAATTAATTTTTAATACCTACCCAAAATAAAACAAATTCTCAGAATCTTTGTTATCTTTGGCAGTGCTTTGTTTTAAAAGCTGAAATAATTCTTATACTGATATAAAATTAATCAGCTGTTAAAATTTAACATGATTAACTGTAGGTATCTACAGAAATGTCATGGCTAATCCAGAAGCACCTCAGGGAAGCTAAAATTTATATGAAGTAAAATAATGTTGAAATGAATTTTTAAAAGGTAAAAGTTATTGAAGAAGAGCAGTTGAATCTCTACCTGATAGAATACTTGGTCATTGCCATCATTAATGAAATACTGGAATTGCATAAAAATATCCAAGTATTTTCTAAACAATGCAGTTTTTTATTATAAGTAGAGTATTTTCCTGGCTTCTCTTTCCACAAAATAAAGCTGGTTTCTTTAGGCTTTGTCTGATTGTTTTTTTTTTTTTTTTTGGTGGAACCAGGGATTGAACTTAGGCCTTTGTACTTGCCAGGGAAGCGCTTATTCCACTGAGTCATCTCCTGGACCCTCTGATTGTTAACATAGATGTAGTAATGCATATGAATTTATCACATAGTAAGTTTTTATAATTTATATTTTCATAAATAATCTTAGGTTGGATTTGAAAAGACTTTTCTGAATGCACTAAAGCTATACACAAGAAACTCTTGCCATTAGTTTGGTTTTATTAGTCTTCATTCTCAATGAGAACAGAATCTCATTTCTAATATTTTTTACTATTGACAATGACAAATTTTATTCCATTCCTATATTTAATTGGATACAAAAAATAGAAAATTAGTAGAAATGCAATGTAATGTTTTTATTTCAGATTGAAAATATCAGAAGGAAGCATAATTATCTGCCTTTCATTATGGAATTGTTAAAGACTTTAGCAGAACATCAGCAGTTAATACCACTTGTAGAAAAGGTAAGTATTTTACTCTTGAGTATTTAAGGTTTAGCTTCTCCAAAAACCTGAAATATTTTATTTTGGCATGAGTAGAGATGAAATTTCTTGAAGTTTTTTTAGTTTTATGTTTTTGCTTTTACCTAGGGTTACATTCCTGAAACTAGTTAATCCTAATACAACAAAATAAAAGTGCACTTGCCCCAGTGCGATAGCCTTATGAAGTTTTTAGTGTCTAGAATTGAGGTTGTTATATATTAAGCTAAAATTTAAAGCACTATCCTTTCTTTAAACAAAAACAAATTTTTAATGTTAATGGAAATAAAGCCAGGTGTGGTAACACATTCCTGTAATGGATTATCACCAGTTTGAGGCCATTCTGGAAGGCATACCAAGACTCTGTCTCAAACATCCCGCTCCAAAAGAAGTTCCCCCCTATTTAATTTGGCAAATAATTTGAAGCGGAAAAGAGTCTAGACTAAGAATTAAAATGTCTTAGTCCCTTTTTTTTTTTCTTTTTTTCTTCAGAAAGGGTTTCAGAGTAGTGCAGGTTGGCCTTGATCTTGCTTATATAGCCCAGGCTGGTTTTGAACTCATAGGGCTTCTCTTACATCAGTCTTCCAAGTTGACAGGTGTGTACCACCGTGGCTGGCAATTTTCTTATTCCTAATGTAGTGTTCTTTCCACTGAGGTGTAATGAATATAAATTAAGGATGATTTTTGACATTTGTGGAATAAATAAAACGCACATAAATTGTTCTATAGTTTAAATCAGCTTTTTAAAAAATGATTATAGCTGAATGAAGTACACCTTACATGGCCCCTCCCAAATATACTCTACTATAGGAGAAGGAATTTTTGCTAGTTCACTCAAGTGATTGTAATGCAACTGATTTGTGTATTACATTTGGAGAAGCACTTTGCAAAGATAGAACTAGGTAAATAAAATTCTGGATCATTAAAGATCAGAATACATGGTAGGTATATATTTTTTATTGAGAGTTTACAAAACAAAGATATATTTCAACTCAGTTGCTTTATGTTATAAATTTCAAATAATGAGATTTTTATGTGTACCTTATTACCTGAAGCGTGTGACCTTTTAGCATTTAGTGCAAAAAGTTATTGTAGAAAGCTGCTAAATCTTCTCTTTTCCACAAGTCTTTTGCATTCATACACCGAGAGTTTTCTAAGATTTGAAACTGATTTTTATAGTTTTAGATTAACAATGGGGTCCTATATCCGATTTTCAACATTGCTGGGTTAATAGACTACCTAGATATAATGTTTTTTAAAGAAACATGCATTATTTCTCTGTTAAAAATATTAAACAAGCTGGGCATAGTGGTGCACACTGGTAATTTCAGTAGTTAGGAGGCTAAAGCAGAGGGGTCACTGTGAGGTGAAGCTGACCTCGTGAGTTCCGGGCCAGCCTGAACTGAATAGCAGCAGCCCACAAAATAAATAACTAAATCAATCAATCACAAATGATGTACTAAGTCATGTGATGAATGTCACATTTTAATTTATATAAATTTTACTAGGGAACCATACATGATTTTAAATATATACATTTTTTTCTCAAAGTTAGTCTTTGAATAAAACTTTTTGTGCAAATTAGGAAAAGTTTTGTTTTTGTTTTCATGATTGTATGTCCCCAGAGCTAAGCTTTGCTTTTAGAACCATAATTCTTTGGTTCATCTTATTCTGGACACAAGGTGGCAGCAGATGATTAACTAAGTAGTAGTTGAAGTTGTTTTAGTCTATTGTGTTTGCCTTTGTTTTTGAGGAAGCCAGTTTTTGACTTTATAGTTTGTCTATTTCTTATAGACAAAGAAATACTGTTAATAATACTGTGTAAACATTATTGAGATAAGTTTATTTCTTAAATATGTGCAATATTTGTAATTCCTCATTCAGTTATAATTATTAAAATGTTTTAAATTATTCATCAGTCATTTTACCTAGCTGCAGCTATATTCCTAGCACTCTGTTAAGGTCTAGGAATATGTATGTGATTATTAAAAATACAATAATTTCCTAACCAATGTGATAACTACTAAATAGTATTCTTTAATTAGTTAATCCATCCTGGACTAAAATCATACTAAGGATTGTGGGTAAATACCTAATTAGCTTTATAGTCACTTAAAAAAAGTTCATGTTTACAAAATTTTAATTTGTCAGCTTTAGGACAAATATATGTATATTTTTATTTTGAAAAAATACACCATTCCCAGCCATGCTGAGCTAGCCACTGAGACTGGGTGTGGTGAGACATGCCTATAATCCCTGTGCTGGGGAGAAGGGGAGGCCCTGAAAAAAGGATCACTACAAGTCTGAACTGTGTAGTGGAACCCTGTGCCAAATATGTAAAAAAGACATATTTTGAAAAAATAGAATAAAATTTTCCTGGTTTGAAAAGAATACTGAATTGTTACTTCCTGTTGATAAATATAAATGTTAAAAAGTAAGTTGAAAAATGGATAGAATAAATGAAGGTTAGATTTTATAATATTGAATAAAAAGCTTTTTGGTATCAGTGACTATTTAGTGCTAATACTTGTAAGAAAAATGTCTTGTAGTGTTAAGAAAAGAATTATTAATTGGCAGCTTTTTTTTAAATGGAAAAGAGAATAATAGAACAAATTATTAAAGATGTAGGAGGAACAGATGGGAAAGACATAGCTGCTGTGAACAGTGGTGCTGAATCCCAAACCCGTTGAAGATTAGGTATTTTTAGTAACTGAAGCAGTGGTCTACAACCGGTGGTAGCGTAAAAGTATTCAAGCTAAAATCCTTTCACTTTATATAATTGTAACAAAAGATAAAAACTTTGATTCTCTCTTGAGCATATAGCTATTACAGCTCCAATCCCCAGGCCTGCCATGCTGGTCCCGTCCCCGGGGCACACTGAGACAGCAGTTAAGACTGGGCATGGTGGCACATACCTGTAATTCCAGCTCTTGGGAGACTGAAAACAGGTGGATCACTACTAGTCTGATCTAGTAGTGAGACCCTGAATACTCTGTAGCCCCTTCCCTAAAGTACAAAACAGCAACAACAACAACAACAAAACTATGCTAAGATCTTAAGTCATAATTTTATTTATATAAGGATTATATATATTTCATAAAAACTCAGAAGTGACCTAAAAATAATTGTAAAACATTGAATATACCTCATCTGTTTCTTAAAAATTTGAAATAAGATGAGCTAGATTAAGATTCTACTTGTGAAACTTTTACTTTTTCAAGTATTCTCATAATTTTTAGAAAACTTTGTTTCAACCTATATGTATACTTCTGCATCTACCTATAACGTAAAATGTAAAATCATGGGTACAGTTGCCATGGGATTCCAGTCAATTTACAGTATTGAATTTTGTTCTCGAAATTCAAGGTGCTATTCACTTGGTGGTGATGGTGGTGGTGCATGCTTGTAATCCCAGCACATTAGTATCTGTGGTTACAGAATTATTTGACACATTGTTAGTGTTTACCATCTCATTGATACACTGTAAAAGCAAAAATTTTTTGACTGTATTTGAACATTTTGTGATATGTTTTTTATTTTTAGGCAAAAGAAAAACAAAATGCCAAAAAAGCTCAGGAAACCAAATAAAGAAGATGGTTTGGGATACATACACAGCTCTGAATCTAAACTTATCCTCATGGAAACCATTACGTCTAAGGAACTTTGAGCAGTGTCCTAATTGACTCAGTGCACGTTTGACAAAAGTACCAGTCTAGTCTGTAATGCATGGACCCACAAACTTTTTCCCCACCTGCATCATGTGCATGTAGTACATATTAAATAAAAGTGATACTAAGAGTGCTTGCTCAAATTCTGTTATTTGACATTGGAGCTGAGAACTTTTGTTGGTACTCTGGATATATAACTATAGTCATGAACCTTGTAAATGCATAAATGATGTTCTTTATCTGTTATTGTATTAATTGATTATTTGATTTTTTTTAGTTTATAAATGTCAACTTTAAATCAAGTGGCATCTTGTTTCTTTTTTTTTTTTTTTTTTTGTCTTTTTGAGACAGGGTCTCACTGTGCAGTTCAGGCTGGCCTTAAGCTCACTTTGTAGCTCAGGCTGGTCTCAAACTCACAACAATCCTCCTGCCTCAGCCTCCCGAGTGCTGGGATTACAGGCCTGCGCCACCACGCCCGGCTCTGCATCTTGTTTCTTATCATTAATGGAAAATCAGTATTTCTGTCTTTAATATGTTTTGATGTTCTTAAAACTGAATTTATCTTATACTAATTATTTGATTTCTTGCAGATCATTTGAAAAGAATGAAAGTACAGTTTTTAATTTTCACTGATGCCAATACAAAAAGTAATAAATATTCTAATTTTATTTTAGCAGACTTTCTTGAAATGTTTGGAATTAATTGTATCTAAAAATGTCTGGATGCTATACTTCAAAAGAAAGTTTCACATTAAGAACAAATTGTGAATCTTAAAAGTGTTTCGGCATTACTCTATTGGGTAACCTTTATTCATGCTATTAAACTGTGTCTTTATTGAAAATTGTAGGTTTGACAGTTCAGTTTATCTGATTAAAAAATGGCAGTGGTAATAGGGAACTGTATGCTAATTTGAGCAATCAGTAGCGCTCACAGTTTCTAAGAGTCGTGTACAATTTGCTCATAACAGATTATATTTTTTCCCTTTTGGGAGTTTCTCTGGTTCTTTTTATAAATTAATATTGTATTGTTTTAAAGCTTCTTTTCTAAGTTAAACTTCAAGGGAAATTTTATAAAACTTCTTTTTATAAAGGAATTAGTCTACTTTTTTCTTTACCAAGCACATTTTTAAAGTTGGTATGTGGCCTTTTTTAAGACGTTTTATTTATTGTAAAATAAATTCAACATAATTTATTTCATTAAGTAAAATGTGTTCCCATCTTCCAGCTTCAACACATGACGTTTTTAGGAATTTTGTTTTTAAAGCTTATTAATTGTGATTCTATTAAATGATTTAGAACTGATGGGAGGAAACCTGGGAGAAAATCAAGAAGAAAAATTAATGAAATATTTTTTGTATGTAATTTCAGTTGAAGATAATAAAGAAGTTTTTCAGTTATTTGTTGGTCAACATGTTTTGGTCTTGATATAATAATCATGGAGTGTTGCAAAGCTGTCATACAATTTTCAAAAATTATGTTAGGCTCATTTTGATCTCATTTAATTTCTATATTTTATTGAGGCTTAAAGCAGTGAAAAATACTGTGGAAACTAGTATCTAGTAATAAAATTGGTGGGATAAGAGAGATGACCTAAAAACAGATACATACATTTTTCTGATGACTTGATTTTTAGCAAAGGTGACAAAAGAATCCAACAGGGAAGGAAAATCTCTTTGCTAAGTAGAGCCAGAATAAAGTAGCTGAATATCCATATTGGGAAAAATGATCCATGACCCCACTACCTCACCAAAATGAGTTTGAGTTGAATCGGAATTCCAAATGTAATAACTAAAAAGTATAGAGCTTTTTTGTTTCATAAAAAACATAGGTGCATATCTTTGTGATATGTGGACAGCCAAAGGTTTCTTAGATCACAGAAAGCAATACTCCCCTTAAAAGATCCAACATTTAAGTCTATTGGAATTAAAAACTTGTCATGAAAAGATAGTATTAATAAGAGTAATATCAAATGACATAAAGTAGCTGTATAGAACTAAGTTAATAGACACAAGGGCCTTGTTTAATTCTGATAAAGTTCTTTGATAGGAATTCCTATAGTTTATGAATGATTTATTTTGTCTGCATCTTTAATCATTACAAATGCATTGTGACACTACATGGTTATTTCTGCTTGTGAATAAAGAAGTATGACCTGTTCTCTTGGTCCTGTGTATTGCTGATTTGAAGATGAATTCTGAAGCTAAACTCAGTAGTAGAAGAATTGAAGAAATAAGCAGTTCAGAAATAGATTTTTGAAGGAATAATTAAAACCTTTTGTTTACTTTTGTCACTTATGAAACCCCACTTAATGCTTGGACAGCTAAAAGTACTTCCATTATGTTTTATACTTTTTAAAATAATGAGTTTTGAGGGCTGTACTTCTCTTACAAGCGATGAAGCTTGCCAGCGCTGCAGCCCAGGGTAGTCCTCATCTCATCTGTTTGGTTCCAAGATAGCTGCCTCTTCTAGCAGAGAGCAGTCGGCTGGACTGTGCCATTAATCTAGACAAATATTTGTTCTGGGATCATGACTATCAGGAGTTGCTTGCTTAGTTGGGATTGGCACACATTTCTTGTGCACTATGATACTTCATGCAGCTGAATCCCTGTAATTAAACCTCAGTTGTCTCTTAACACTTCAAGGTATACTAATTTTTTTTTTTTCTTATAGGAAGATTCTTTTGTATCTCCCAAAATTTATAGGAAATTGATCCACAAGATAAGATTTATATTATCCCATGAGTCAACAAGGATGACCGTAGAACATTATATTTTGTGTTCCTTTGTCCTTACTGTATACTGTATATCTGTATTTCTGTGCTCAGTCTTGCATTGTCTTCTCTACCTATACTATGAATTAGGTTTAGTTATATGTGTTATTTTAAAACTTGGTGATAGGGAGTTTTTCATTTTTGTATTAGTGATGACTTACAGGAAATAAACTGCTACTACTGGGAATTCTGAAACTACCTATGTTCCTTGTAAAGTCATTGGCAGGTTGGGAGGAATGGACTCAAGTGTGAGTCCCCACAGAGTCCCAGCAAAGCATGACAGTAGTATGGGCCCGCCAGCAGAACTTCTGAGGTGGAGGAGTGCACCACTGACCAGTGGAAGTTTGAGTATATTTTAGTAGTTGTGTTCCAGGAGTGAGGAGCCTGCTGCAGCTGCCTGTTGATACACAGGATGTACGCATTGTCTGCATGCCTGAACTTGCCACTTGAAAATACCTGAAATAATGGTTAGTTGGCTTCTGTCTTTTCATCTTGTGCATGAACTTTTCTGCAAGGTTTTTCAGGGAAGTTACATTCTAGCTTTCTAGTCTGCAGTTTGGGAATATATATATTAGTGAGTTTGGCAATAGTGCCAAATGCAAGTTTATTTGCTCACAGTACTATTCTGTGTTAAACTTCATTTTTATGTAAGAAGTACATGTTTGTGAGAAATGAGTAATATGGAGGATAAAAAACCCCATCTCAGTGTAGTTACCATAGATTGAAAGTATATTTTTCTCAACTGTACAGTTACATTCCTTCATTTTCTCTTTTCCCCTTCCTTTGTCTTCTTTATCTTTCTTTGCTACTTTCTTTTAGGTAATATATCTAGGATAATCCTTTGTGATCTTTCATTCACTGCTATTTGAATTTTTTTAGAGCTGAAAGTTACATTATAGAATTGTACAGTGAAGGCACTCCTGAGAAAACAGTATCTGAATTTATTCAGCTGTGAGAGACACTGATGACCTTTGCTGAGTTAGTAAGGAATGCATACAGTAAGTGGTAATCATAAGTTTAGGGTCTACTGGTTCCCTGAATATTGATAATTATGATTTTGATTAGAAGCTGACAAGTCTTCAGGCAGGGCCTCCTAAGCAGTGTCTCCTAATGAGGTTACCATGGTCCTAGATCTGACCTTTTAGCTTCTGGTTTGAGTATACTTATTGAAAGTAATGACTTTGGCTAGGTAGGCCAGTTTAATAAAACTTGCTAGAGACTAATTTATACCTGAGAGTACAATTTATATGTACAATTATGACTGCCAGTTGACAAGATATTTTTATCAGCCTATCAATACTTTCCCTGGTAAGTAAACTTAACTAACGAAACTAAATTAAGACTGGGAGGCAATTATTTTTATAGAGATGCTATCGTGGCCTTTGACACATTTTGCCATATTGGATATCAACCAAATATGCTTCATTACATACCTTACTGAAAATGCACTGCACACTTCTATGTTGCTAGAAACAAAAAGACAAAATTTATACTCCAGAATTACAATTTTTTTTCTACTTGATGTTTTTCTACTTTACCATGTCAAATATTTTCAAATTTGTTATAATTTATATTTATTTTTATCTTTGAGCTGGCATAGGGGCATCCTAGAGGTTTCTTGATTTAATTTTTAAAAATGTCTGTAGGTCACTACCATTTTTATAATATAGGTAATACTTATCACTGAAGAATTAATGTTCTGTTCAAATGATACCAGTATGACCTTTCCTAATATCTTACATGGCAATAATCTCTTAAGTTTAGAATGCTTGTCATTTTCAATGTTCTTCAACTTTAGTACTTGGGAAGACCATGTTTTTGGACTTCACTGTGAAGAGCTTTTGGAAGTAATAATACTATAGTGTAGAAGAAAGCTTGGAGTTTTTGCAAAGGGAACAATATAATACAGGATACATTTTATAAGATTATTTTATAATCACCCAAAGAATCATATATAAAGATTGTGCAGAATTTGTTCATACACTAAAGAATGCAACTGAAGGCCTGGATCCTAATATACTGCAGTAGTCCAGCTGAAAACCTAAAGCCCAAAACAATGCCTCTCACAAGTGTAATTGGAGGCCTAAAGCCCACAATGTCTCTTGCTGGCCCACTTCATGAATCTGTGCTGGAATGACTCAAAGGTCAGTTGTGGATGCTATAAAGTGCATGTCAGCAAGTTGAATCTATGCTAGTAGACAGAGACCTGTGCTAGAGCCAAGAAACAACTCTCAAGTTAAAAGACCAGAGCCTCTCTGAAAATTGATCACAGCCATTCTCAGCAACAATGAGGTCCTGAGCAACTCTGAGGGTGAGGAAAGCTTGAGTTCCCATCAGGAAAGCCAATGTGACAGGCCTCTCCATGAGGTTAAGCAGTGCACCTTCCCCTCCAGAATCAGGAAGTGATGCTCAGGATGAGGACCAGAGCTCTCCCAAAGTGAACCATAGCCATTTTCAGGGACAAAAGCCAAGCTCATCAGGAAAGCCAGCACGACAAGGTCCTCCAGAACAGTGCAGGAGAACTAACGGCTTCCAACAGTCCCAAACAGCTTCCCTACCAGCCACACTCACCAACTTCTCCAGTTCTGCCTCTTACAAAAATCCTCAGGTGGGCCTCCTGTACCCAGCACCACACTAGTTCAATTTAACTGGATGTAATAAATAGAACATCAGTTAACAACCTACTACAGGAACAGAGGTAAGTAATTGAGAAAATGCTTCCTCTTGAAGCAGATGTAGTCATTTCCCTAGATGAACTAGAAAGTTTTAAACAAGTGAGGTCATGAGTGACATGTGGTTAATAATAAAGCAGAGGGTGTTAGAGCAAGTGGAAGATATCTTGGATTTTATAGAGTTAAAGGAAGCATGTAAGTGGGGTGCTCACAAAATAAAATTGCTAAAGTAAATGCAAAACGAGAAATTCTCACAATGCAGAGGAAAAGGCCAGAGAAATAAAAGACGTGAAGAGAAAAAGATGTAAAGGGTCCACCCAGAGGAGGTAATTTATGTGTAATAGGAATAACTGAAACAGAAGGCAACGCAACTAAATCTGAAACAATAAGGAACTAATTGAAAATTTTACAGAGCTTAAGAATAAATTAGTCCTGGGCTGGCGAGATAGCTCAGTAGAATAAGCACTTGCCTGGCAAGCTCAAGGGCCTGAGTTCAATCACCAGTTCCGCCAAAAAAAAAAAAAAAAAAAGGAATAAAGTCATCGTATAAATGAAGGACACTCACAGGGACCTTTAAAATTTGACGAAAAGAGGGCCAGCCAAATAGCTCAGTGGAGTAAAGTGCCTGCAAACAGGCACAGGTCCTGGGGTTCAATCACCGGGCCTGCCCTGCTGGCCCCGCTCCTGGGTGCTCTGAGATGGCATTTGAGACTAGGCGTGGTGGTGTGCGCCTGGTAATCCCAGCTCTTGGGAGGCTGTAACCAGGTGGATCACTATAAGTCAGGCCTAGTACTGAAACCCTGAACACCCTGTAGACCCTTCCCTAAAATGCAAAATAAATTAAAAATTTGATGAAAAGAAAGCAACCTAGACATATCCTGGTGACTTGAATTTCAAGGATAAAGAAAAAAATTTGCAAGTATCAAGACAGAGAAAGTGCTACCTGACAGCCACAACTTAAAGAAGAGGTTTACTGATACAAAAGTTACATTTCTTGTAATATAGGTCTTGCTTTAACTCGGTTTTAACCATTCAGCAGAAAAGTATAAAAATGGAGGTATATAAAATAAAGTCATATTAATATATTGAGCTGTGAATGGCTTAAGTCAACAACTTCTGTGGATAACCCACTTCTACTGTGGACTGCTGATCTGTGCTGGATTGTTTTATTATATATATATATATATATATATATATATATATATATATAGAGAGAGAGAGAGAGAGAGAGAGAGAGAGAGAGAGGTTTAATTTGGCTGATGGTATCAGAGTATTCACTTTTTCTAAGGCAGAAATATGGCAAAAGGACTTGGCAGAGAGGAAAGTTGTTAAGTTCTTGGCCCAGAAGCAGAGTACAGAATGAGAGTGCCAGTGAGAAATACACCATCCAGCTGCACACTTTCAGTAGCACTATTCCAACTTGTCCTTTATTGGGGGTGGTCATCCTCTGACTGAGCACACAGCTTCAGGACCAGTGCACATGGGGCAGTGAGGGAGGAAGAGGACACCTGCCTAGTCAGGCAGATCAGCCAAATGAGCCCTGGCCATCTGTGACCTGGGAACAGATGGTTGCCCTCACATCCCAGCCTTCCAGTTGGGCCCACCTCTTGTACATTCAGCTATAGTGCCCTGATGACCCCATTTACCTCTCCAGGAATCTTTTAATCCGTGAATTGACAAGATTAACTGGCACAAAGAGTCTTAATCATTCCTGGCCTTTTAAGATTACAACATTTAAACAATTCTATTGTTAATCCCACTGTGCATTCCTTGGATAAACCCCCAGTTTGGTCCTGGACTTTGTTTCCTCATATTTCAGAATTTTAGTCCCAAAATGCTAAGTATCAAATGCTCAGTGAATTTCTGAATGTATAGGGATGTTTATTTATTTATTTATTTATTTATTTATTTATTTTTAAGACAAGGTTTCCTGTGGTAATTCAGGCTGGCCTTAAACTCACTATAGTGCCCAGGCTGACCTCAAACTAGTGAAAATCCTCCTGCCTCAGGGTCCCATATGTTTACAGGTATGAGTTACCACACTTAGCAAAAACAAGAAATTATATGTTTTATCTTAATGATTTTGTCACCTAGTAAGCTAGATGTGGTTGAGAGACATAGTCACAGATAATTAGAATATAAATTTGTGAATTTATACATAATTTATTACATAAATTTATGAAATTAAAGGGCCCAATGAAATTCTAAATGGAAAGGCTTGACCTTTCTGAGGGGCAATTTGAGGTTAAATCTGGAAGACAAGTTATGCAGATAAAATCCAGGGATTTTATGTAGATAAAATCCTCTGGGGGCTATATGGGGAACAGTGTGTTAGGCAGATGTGAGCAGAACCATCTGCAAAAGAGACAATGTCAGAAGCACTAAGAAGAGCAGTCTGAATGTTGCATGTGTTGGAGAAAGAACAGGAAATAGACAGTACAGATTTTTGTGAAGTGGTATGAAATTTTTTTTTTTTTTTACCAAAATCTATAGATGTTATTAAAGGTTCAACATTCTCATAAGATCAGATTTTCTGAAATAGAGAAGTGACAAAAGGGAGCCAATTATAGATAAGGGGTGGAATGGACAAATAAAGCATTGAGTTCTTTGTGTTCTTCTGTACCTAAATGGCATACTTCTCCATGGACTCCCAGGTCATCCCTTATTCCCATCACATTATTTTAAACTAGATCCTTTCCCCACCCTTTTCCCACTCTGACAGCTCTTCCACACTGCACAGTGTAACTGACAGCCTATTGTCAGTAAAGTTCTCTGGTATCCTCAGTGATAATCTTGCCTTAGAATCAGCTATCCATGGCCTGAAACTTCTGAAACTTGAACCAAAATAATTTTTCTTTCCTTTGATTTTCATATGTCAGGTATTTTGTCCCAGAAAAACAGATGACTAAATATACTTACTTACATTCATGTTTCATTATTTTGCTTTCTCTGTACTACTGTTTGGGACAAGTATTTCTAGTTTAGTCTGAATTTGTATTTCTGGGACCTGTACTTGGCCAGTGGAATTCAAGGGTGAAGAAAAATATGACCGGGTTACCTGGTCTCACTTGCCTGGACCTCCAATGGCCCCCTACCACAGTCAGGTTAAAATTGTATAGATCTTTAGACAATTTTGTCTCCTGTTCTTCTGATTGTTTCAGATTCCTCCTCATTTAATTCAAACACCAACAATTCTCCAGTTCCTAGTGGATCACCATACTTCCTCCTTATTGAAGAAACAGAGCCCATCAGAAGAAAAATTTTCTTAGGCTGGCCCATCTCCTTACTTAGAGGCTTTAACCCCTCCCTTTGCTTTCCCACCAGTTTCCAGACTGAAGTAACTATCCTTCTAATCAAATGTCAGTTTCCTTACTTATTAAATGTCACCTCTATTTTTTTCCATTTAAAGATAAAATTCTAGAAATTTCTGTTTCTCTTACATGATTCCCCCCAACCCACTGGATCTTTCCAGTTAGCTTACTATCTTGACTCTACATTTCTCAATCACCACCACCACTCAATTTTTTTCCACATGCATTCTGGATGTATAACACTTTTTATTAAGAGCAGGCAGAAGCTTTGCCCTGTGATACATCAAAGAAACTCATCACCATGAGTTTATGTGAACATTACAAGGCAAGGAAGCACATCACAGATAGAGAGGGGCAGCAGAGATGGGTGATGATGTTTCGGACTCCAGTTTCTTGTGACAGTGTCTGATACAGCACAAAATGCACAAGGTTTTTCTTCTTTTTTCCCTGCCCTGGACAGTGCACATGCATATCAAACTACAATTTTTTGCTCAGTTAGGTGAACAAGAGAAAAGTAAAGGCATCTAGACCACCAGTGGTAGGTGAAAGGCAAAGAAAGCACCTCATTTTTTTGCTCCTTTTTGCACTACACCCTTTAAGAAGCATTATTTATACTATAATTTTTCTTTTCCTTTTCTTTTCTCTTAAAATCATGCCCTGCTGTGGATGGAGCAAGCCATTAAGCTCTGAACTATGGGATACTAAAGCAAGAGGATCACAATTTCAACCCCAGTCTGCACAATTTAGTGAGACCCTGGATCAAAATAAAAATAAGAGGAGCTGGGGCTGCAGCTCAGGGTGATGGCCTGGGTTCGATCCCCAGAACCAGACACAACATCATGTTGATAAGCATTTGCTATCACAGATGCTCCCTTTAAGGTCACTGGTGACCTTCATAACACTAGTCTCAGTGGTTAGTCTCTTTCCTTGTCCTAACCTGTCAGCATAATTGATGGATAATTCCTACTGCCTTGGAAGGCTTTCTTCTTAAGGTTTCCAAGATTTATTTTTATTTTTTCTTTTATTATTAAAAATAATTTTTTAATTATTCATTTTGATGAGAAAAAAGATAAAATAGCAATGAAACAGTTTCAATACAGGTTAGTAGGATGCTCATAATAATACATTTCATATTGTTGTCTTCATAGTAGTAATTCAGAGGACAAAATGCAGACATGATATCTTGTCTAAGCAATATTAGTACAAATCTTTATTCTCAGTGAATTAAGAGAAAGTTGCTGTATATCTATCTTAACTCTCTTGTGTATATATTTCCGTCCCCCCCATTCATTCTTCTTTACAGGGTTTTCCACCT
Organism: Ctenomys sociabilis; assembly: GCA_004027165.1. Classification (NCBI taxonomy): domain Eukaryota; kingdom Metazoa; phylum Chordata; class Mammalia; order Rodentia; family Ctenomyidae; genus Ctenomys; species Ctenomys sociabilis. The sequence goes on along the minus strand of PVKA01006176.1, from coordinate 11,684 downwards.
CTCACAGTCTTAATGTAGGAACTCATCCAAAGTTCAACTCTTATTCCTATTCCCATCTCTGTCTACTTGACCTATCTTGGTGATGTCATGCTCACTCATGAATTTAAATAGTCATTTACATTTATATTTCTGGATCAGATTCCTCCCCAACTCCCACTTTTTCTGGGGGACAGAATCTCATGATGTAGTTTAGGTTGGCCTTGAACTCAGGCTGACTTTGAACTCATGGCAATGCTGCCTCAGCCTCCTGAATGCTAGGCTTCAGGCCTGTGCCACCATGCCTTGCAATTCCCACTTTTGTATCTATCAACTAATTATGTCTAATTGCATGTATTGTTTAGGCATCCTGAACTCAACATTTCCTAAACAAACATACTTTACATTCAATATGTTAGGGTATTCCTCATAGACTTACCTTCAAAATAAGCTGAAGATCTGATCAGTTTCTAACTGTCTGATTTACACCACAACCATCTCTTTCCTGATTATTTTTTCCTAATACATCTCTTGCCTCTGTCTTGATACCCATATAATGTTATTTTTGATAAGCAGCCAGGGTGATTTTTCTAAAAAGCAAATATGATTAAGAAACTTCATAGTTTAAAATACTGCAGTGTTTGCCTATTTCATGCTGAACAAAGGCTACATTCGTTCAGCTGCTTAGAAGACCCCACATAACCTGCTCTCTCAGTCATTATCTTTCTCTGCTTTCTTATTTTCAGCCATACTGGCCTTATGGATATTCCTCAAACTTATCAGACATAACCCAATTTCAGTTAATTTGTCCTTCACATATCTGCTTGGCTAGTTTTCTTACCTCTTTCAAGTCTTTGTTGATAAGGTATAAGGTTACCACTCTGTTTCAAGTTGAAAATTTCATACCTTCAAGATTTTTTTTTAAATGGATTTTAGTAGAGGGTCTATAGGGTCTCACAACACAGATCCGGACTCATAGTGATCCCCTTGTTTTCAGCATCCCAAGTGCTGTAATCCCAAGGATTACAGATGAGTGCTACCTTGCCCAATCTCAATTGCCTTCTCAGCATGCCCCAGGGGGCTGGGCCTGCACATCACTGTAGGGATGGAACACTGGTCCCTGCCTAAGTAGGCACTTTCATCTACTGAGCTATCTGGCTGACCCTGCCTTCACATTTTTAAATTGTTATCTTGTTCTTTCTTAATAACATATCATATTTTAAGATATTGGCAATTTGGTTATTGTGTTTATTGTTTAATAATCTGTCTTCCTCTAATATAAGATAAATATGAATAAGAACAGAAGTTTTTCTTCATTAATGTACCCAAGTACCTAAAATACTGCTTGGTACATATCATGTACTCAGAAATTGGTGAATAAAAGAAAAACAGTATACATTGAAGAACCCAGGAGCTGACCAATGAAAATTCCCTATTAGTGAACTTTCATTTGATAATAAAAAGTGATAAAGTAAGGACTACTAATAGGGAATCTGATGTTCAACAAATGGGGTGCAGGTATCCATTGTGGGAAAAAAAGTTAGATTTCCACTTACACAAAATGGATGTTTTTACATGTGACTTAGCCTCAGAAACATATTTCAGTTAGGTTTGGGATTGTAGAAAATATCTGAATAAAAGTGATGAGGGTAGAAAGTGTAGAAATCAATGAAAGCAACTTTTAGAAGAACAATTTTTATGTTCCTAGAACAAATTTTATTTGATTTTGGTATTTAAAATGTGATATTTGATTTTACTTATGATATTACATGTGTATTCATAATCATAGCCTTTCATTCTTTGTGATTTTAGCCAGTATTATATTTTATTTTATTCTTTTTCTTCTGTATTCCCTAAATACTGAAGTTTCTTCTGGGTTTTTTTCTGCCCATCACTGGCAGCAGCTGGACTCTAGGCCACAGGGGCTACACAGGGCTCATAGCTGATGAAAGCATCGTCATGATGCTGACAGTAGGGGAAAGGAGGGACATCTAGGAGAAAAATGACAGGCTCCAGATACCTTAGCTCTGCTTTGCCCAATAAGCCCTTCTAAACCACTCCAGGTTCTGCCACAGAGAAGGGTTCTTTGTCAGTTATCTTTTGAAAGAAGTATCTTTTATGATATGTTTTAGTAGTAATAAATATTGATGATCACTTTTCATCAATTTATAAACAAGCTGGGCACGGTAAAATACTTATCTAGCAATCTTTGGGAAGCTAAGGCAGAACAACCAAGCCAACCTAGGCTACCCTGTTGAAAAAAGGGAAAGGAAATAGAAAACAAAGCAAGAAAAGGAAAGGAGAGAAAAGTTCAAAGATGAACTCAGAATCCTAAATCTTGATCATATACATTAATAAATAAAAATTAAATTGAAAGAAGTATTCAAATGAAGAGATTTAGACAAAAAACTATAAGAGCAGCTTTCAAAAAGCAAGAAAACAGAATCATTAAGATGAGTAAGAGTCAGGGAGATAGCTGAGTGGAATAAGTGCTTGACTGGCAAGCACAAGATCCTGAGTTCAATCCCTGGTAACGTAAAAAAAAACCAAAACACCAATAAATAAGAAAATGAAAGATGCTAAGAAGCAAGGCAGTAGACTGTGGCACAGGGCAGGGACCTGGACGAGTGAGAGCTGGGGTGGGGTGAGGTGCAGAAAGGAGAGGGTGGGATGAGTAAGAGGAGACACGCAATGTGACACTTCCCCAGCATGGATGTGGTTATTATGTACTGCATATTAGTATTTATGCATCGCCAGTTGCTATTTATCTTATATAATAATGAAAAACTAAAAAGATAATGATTTGATAACGCTAATATTATTAGGTTATAGAGGAAATAAGATAGCTAAATAATTAAGAGATAAGTAAAACTTTATAATGACATTGATTCAAAAGAAATAGTAATTATGATAGCATATATATATATCTGTTTAGAAATTATGAAAAAAGGGCTGGAGAGATAGCTTAGTGGTTTAAGTGCCTGCCTGTAAGTACAAGGACCCGAGTTTGATTCTCAGTAGCATAAGCCATGCAGATCCAGGGCTTGGGGCCCCCAGTTGGCCACTGAAACTGAGGGTGGTGGCACATGCCTGTAATCCCAGGGCTGGGGAGGCTGAAACCAAAGCATCACTATGAGTCTGAGTTGCATATCAAGACCCTGTTCCAAGTAAATAAGTAAATGAAAGATTTTTTAAAAAACAAATTATGAATAGAATGACAGCATTTATTTTAAAATATAAATTAACAAACATGAGTCAAAATAAAAACAGGACATAAATATGTGTGGAAAACAATTGTAAAAGTGCAGTGTACTGGGGAGATAGCTCAGCAGCACAAGCACCCACCTGGCAAGTGCAAGGTCCTGGGTTTGATCCCCAGTGCCACAAACAAACAGAAATGTGTGCGTGTGTGTGTGTGTGTGTGTGTGTGTGTGTGAAAGAACTAATCATTCAAAACATAATCATAGTTTTACTCAGATGATTTTATCATTTAGCTTTATCAAACTTACAGAGAGCTAATTATTGTTATTCTCTTTAAACCATTTAAAAATCTTAAAAATGTACTTTCTCAAATCATTATGCAATATTGGCCAATGTTTAAAATACTTGCTGCCTGCAAGCAGGTGCAGGGGCCAGGGGTTCTATCCCTGGGCCTGAGGTCCTGGGTTGCACTGAGAAGGCAACTGAGACTGGGCGTGGTGGCATGCACCTATAATCCCAGCACTTGGGAAGCTCTAACCAGGAGAATCACTTCAAATCCAATCTAATAGTGAGACCCTGAACACCCTGTAGAACTCTATAGGTGGCTGTGGAGCTTAGCGCCGCCTCTTTCTGTCACAGCCTGATTCCTTCTCTTTTATGTTGCCCCTCATTGTCCCACCCTGAACATAAGGTCTCCACACTGAGCTACACCTCCAACATTTAAGAAAATTTTAATTTTGATACAGGTTCTCACCAAGCTGCTAAAGCCCAGGATTGGCTTTAACTTGTGATTCTGGCTCAGAGAATGCTGGGGTCACAGGTACGCACCAATACTACCAGTTTTATATGTAGTGCACTTATTACTTTTAACTTTAAATTATGCTGGATGTGGTGGTACATATCTGTTATCTCAGCAGTTGGGAGGCGGGGGCAGGATGATCCATGATTTCTAGGCCAGCCTAGGCAATCATGTGAGTTCAAGCTCAGTCTGAACTGCATAGCAAGGCCTTGTCTCAAAAAGTGAATAAAAAAAAAAAATCAGTACCATCACCAAAAACCCCTTTAAATTATGAATTGTAATTGCTTTTTTGAACAAGAGTTATTTAGATGAGCAATTTGTGGTTGACTTCATGAGATCCAGATCCTTCCTAGAAGGACATATCAAGACTTCACTCTTTTCTGTTAATGCTGAACCTGGGTATCAGAATCACAGATGGTTGCAGAGTACAAATATTCCTCTTTATTTGTAGCTTGTCTTCATTCTAGAAGGTGCTCAGAGAAACTAGGATCTAAGGCTGGAATAGTTTTTACTCAGCCCAATTTCATCAGACTTTGACTGTAGTCAAATCCTCCAAAACTCTGATATTGCTTGTTTGTTCTTGTAGAATTTGCTTTCCTTTCCTACTTCTTCTACATATTTAAAGAGAAATAAAATCTGTACATGGCCACCAGAATAAAAATCTCTGAGTCAGACTCTCCCAACTTTTTTTTTAAAACATTTTCATAAAGTCACACAACAAAATTGTGAAGCAGGTAACAAGGCTATTTATATACATGCACATCATTTCCTCATTCTTTCCTTGCTCTCTGGGTTCTTCCCCAGCTGGAGGTGACTGGTCTTCTAAGGTCTCCATCTGTTTCTTTTTGGCAACATCTTTCTACCGTGGTTAAGTGATGACTGGATTGTCTTCTGATTCATAGCTTTTAGCTTACCTGTGCTTCCCACAGTGTCCTTAAGAATACTTTGCTATACTCTCACATTCTGCCCACACATAGGGTGAGACATCTTCAGAATGAAGTTAACCTATTTACCATGGAGGCAGCAAGCTTTCTATAAGTAAGAAGCTCCCCATAACTGTATACATAAAAATTTCACGTTCTTATACAAGCCATTGGGCAAATCAGGAATGAAATATTTTGCCACATTTATACTCTTTTCAAGATCCATTCACTCATCCCACTGATTATCACATCATTCAGTTCTCTCCTACATAAATAATAAACTCTTGGTAAGGCTTTAATTTTGTTAGTGACATAAGAGAATGAAACTCCCAACCTGAAATGTATCTGGGATGAGTTCATGTTTTCTAAAACCAAAGAATGAACTTTAGGACTAAACAGAGGTTAAGAGCAGAACATTTATTGGGGGGAAACAAAGCCTCTGTGCAAGAGAGGGACAGACCGAGCAGGTTGCCCTGGGAAGCTGTCTCTTCCAGGAATTCTTATAGGGCAAAACCATATGGGTCTAAGATGGAGAAAATGGGAACTTGCTTAGGTGGGCATGAGGTGGGATGAAACTATGATTAACCAATAAAGTTACAAGTACCATTGCTCAGGTAAAATTGATTAAATCCAGGATCAATGGGGAAGTGAGTCATGTAGCAAGCGGGCATGAATATAGAACATGAGTTTATCTGGTAGCCGTGAGCTGTTGGATTAGTGACTCTTCCTGGCTTCCTCAAGATGATGGTCAATCCTAGATGCTTGTCTTTAGGGAGGTCAGCATTTGTTCAATCTTTAGGTCTAGCCCACAGCAGGATAATTGGTCTCTCATAGTTGCAAGGTACCTTTTCTTCCAAGCTGTCTCCTTGAGGATGTAGCCCTGTCTGACTGCCTAAAATATTTCTGTCTAACTGAGCTGCCCACAACAGCATGATCAGACTAGGATCATTCTGCAACTTTTAGGGATGCAGATTCTTTTTTTTTTTTTGCAGAACCGGGAACTGAACTCAGACCCTTGCACTTGCCAGGGAAGTGCCTAATCTACTGAGCCATTTCTCCAGCCCCATTCTGCAACTTTTAAAGGACATACGATTGTTTTTTCTCTAATGATGTTCCTTTTATTTTAGACTCCTCTATTCTCACAAGTTTAACTCACACATCTATTTAGATGACTCCCAAAATCTGGTTTCTCTCCTGCATTCCTATTAACCACATATGAACTCCAGCTAGATATTCTTTTGAAATCTCAAATGTGTCATGGCCCAAAACATGCTCCCATCTCTCCTCCCACCTTACCTGTTCTTTGGCTGGTAACGTCACCAAATATTAAGCATCATCTTTGAGCTGTCCTTTATCTTCTCCTACACACTGAGGTTGCTCTGTGGGGTTAGTTCACCTTTAATGACTCATCATCTCACCTTCTTTGCATCTTAATGGCTACCTCCCTATGACGGGAAGGGACATATTAAAATCTCAAGGTTACTTCCTCCACTATGCATTATTCAAATTATTTATTCAAGCCTCACCCAAAGTAATAAAAATATTTTAATTCTGATGTCTCTTCTCTTAGATTTGCTTAACTATCTTCTCTGATGTAGATTAATCTTCCCCAGTTATTTTTATTCTGTTCTTCCTAGAAATTTGAGATGTTCTTTCTTACCTACCAACTAAACTGTATTATTCACAAGCCAATAGTGTCTCAACAATTAGGACATAGCTTACTCCTGTTATTGTTAGTATATGTTTAAAGCACATAATGCATTCATTGTGAGAGAATTAGAACATTTACATATTGTATCTTGCTTTTTATTTCTCCATCCCTTCCTTCCCATCTTTCCTATCCCCCAGTCTCTTCTTATCCTTTCAAAGAATCAACTGTTTGCTTCAGTGATTCTTTATTTTTTTTTTTTTTTTATTTTTTGGCGGAACCGGGGATTGAACTCAGGCCCTTGTGCTTGCCAGGGAAGTGCTTATTTTACTGAGCCATCTCCCCAGCCCCAGTGATCCTTTTTTTCAAATTTCAGTTTCATTAATTTTGCTTTAAGTTTTTTAAAATTAGTGCATATCTGTCACACATACTGGTCCCGTTTATCATAGGGAATTTGTACCTTCTTAATTCTTTTGCCCATTCCCTTCTCTTCCTTTCGACCCTTTTCCCCCTCACAGTTTACAGATGCATTGCTTTCCCTTTTTTCCCTTCCATGCTCTTTGCCTTTTCCCTTTCTTTCCTCTCCCTCCCCTTCCCTTGTTACCCTTCCCGTTGAACACATTCTTTCTACTTCCCAATATCAGGCCTTCACTGTGCTCTTTATTTACTGCTTGGGTTTCTCGCACCATAGAAACAATGTGAAATTTAAACTTGTGTGTCTGCTTTATTTCACTTAAGATTATGGTCTCAAGGTCCATCCATTTTCCTACAGATGACTCAAGTTTATCCTTCTTTATGACAGAGCGGTATTGCATTGAGGCAAAGACATTATGAATAAAACCATGATCGAATAGGAAACACTATGAATAACTACAGATAACTGGGATCACACCAACTTAAAAAGCTTTTACCAGTAAAAAAAACTACCAGTAGAATAAAGAAACAATCCAAACAATGAAAAAAAATTTTACCATCTGCTCTTCAGACAAAGAAATGTTTTTTTTTTTTTTTTTTCAGCACTGGTGATCGAACTTGGGACCTTGTACTTACTAGGCAGGTACTTATGATGCCGAGCTACCTCCCCAACCCAGGAAATAACTTCTAGAATACATAACGAACTAAAAAAAAAAGTAGACCATTCCAGATTTAAAAATCCAAATGTTGAATTGAATAGATATTTCTCAGTTGAAGAATTACGAACTGTAAATAAATATATGAAAAAATGTTCAACTTCACTGGTCTTTCAAGCAATTCAAATTCAAATGACATGGAGATTCCAGCTCATTCCAAAAAGAACAGCTACCATCAAGAAATCAACTAATCATAAATGCTGGTGAAGCTGTGGTGGAAGAAGATTCCTCTTCTATTAATAGTGGAAGTGTAAATTGTGAATTTGCACAATCACTATGGAAATCAGTGTGGAAACTTCTCAAGAAACTGTAACTAAAGGTTCCATTTGACCCAGTTGCTCTAAGCATCTTCCTGAAAGAGTTAAAAGCATCATACCATAATGGTATATACTTATCCATGTTTATAACAGCATAATTTATAAGAGCTAAGTCTTGAAAATAGTCCATTTGTCCATGAAAAGATGAATCGATAAAAATTTCATTGATATTGGCTTCTTTATAATTCCTTTCCTCCTATTAGTTTCAGATTTGGATTCTTCTGGTTTTTCAAAGAACTTGAGATGCATAATTAGTATATTAGTTTGAAATCACTCTTTTTTATATGGTTACTCACAGGTGTAAATTTTTCACTTAGAACTGTTTTCATTGTTTCCTATAGTTGTTAGTATGTTGTACTTTCACCATCATTTGATTCCAGGAACTGTATTTCTTCTTTGATCCACTGATTATTCAGTAACATATTATTTAATCTCCATATATTCATATAATTTCTGTGGGTTTTTTCCTGTTAATTTCTCTTTTCATTTAGCTATGCTCTGATACTATGCAAGGGGTTATTTAAATTCTTATTTATTTAGTCATAATAAGATAAAAAATTGAAACTTGGAAAAGTTTTATGCACTGTTGAAAATAGTATATACTGTTGTTGGATAGAACACTGTAGATATCTATCAAGTTTATTTGTTCAGTGGTGTGGTTTAATTTTGCTGTTTCCTTGTTGATTTTTTTTTGGTCTACTTGACCTAGTTTTGAGGGTAGGGTTCCCCCACTATGATTGTACTGGTGTCTACTTTTGTTTTGTGAATGGGGTACACCTACATTCGATGAAAAGATATTTACAGTTATTACCACTTCCTGTTAAATTTTTCCTTTCACTAGTATGCAGAGGTCATCTTTGTCTCTTCTGATCAGTTTTGGCTTGAAGTATGCTGTATCTGAAAATAAGGTAACTATTTCTGCTTTGGGGCTCTCACTGACTGCTCACTTTTAAGCCATTTCTTTCTCTACTTTTTGTTCCTCACATTCTAACCAAGTTGGACTATTATTTCTCAAAGGAACTCTTTGATTATTCTTCCTCTAGGCTTTCTTTATGCTGAATTCCCTCTGATGAGAAACCTTTCTGCATTTTTTCTTCTATAGTTCTAGTAAGTTTCCAAGGTCCGTTTCAGATATATAATTTTTTCTTTATCAGTTCTTCCCTTCACTTCCAAGAAAAGAAACAGTTAAGAGCTTTCTTCAGATCTTACATAAGGCATTTTAGATCCTTAGGCATCTGGATATTTTACACTGAGTCAAATTTGTGTATGGCTTGTTTCAAAGATATATCACAAACCTAACTCCTTTTAGTTTGTTGTGTTACTAGCATGGCTAGCCTTTATTATATAGTCATTCTTCCTAAAGTTATAGCAAGGTTTTTAAGGGCTGGAATGTAGCTCAGTGGTAGAGCATTACCTAACATGTACCAGGTTATGGGGTCAATCCTCGGCAACACACACACACACACACACACACACACACACACACACACACTTATTCTTGCTGGAGGAAAAATATGAATTTTGAGGAGAGTGGCAGTATCTCTACACCAATCAGATGCTAAGTGTTAACCAAACTCTTCTGGAAATTACCAATATTGTTTGTGACATGTGCACTTATGGGCATTTGTGCTCATCTCTGAGGAATTCAGTAGTTGTAAAATATTTTTCATCAGTTTAATATTTTTAGAGTCTATATTTGGCTCAGGAGATACCAAAATAATAGTTAGCCTCCTATACTAATAGCTTATGAATGGAGAAATGAAAAACACATTTATATTACTTTCCCAAGGTTATACAGATAAATGTTAAACAAACTCCATTGTATTATTTCTTTTCTTTCTTTCTTTCTTTTTTTTTTTTTTTTTTTTGATTTTAGATTATCTCAGATTGGATAACTGCTACTTACTACTGTAGAAAATAAAACACTAAGTCACTTCCCTTCCTAACTTACCACTATAGAATATTTAGTGGGTAAGACAAAAATGTTCAGAAAATGCAAATGATTATGTGAGCCTATTAGTCTTCTTCTGTTTGGTGTTACAGATGCACAGCCTAGTCTAACTCTTCAGTTGTTTTTGAATAGAAGTGAAAAGATTTAATGCAAGAACCTGAGTATGGTCACACAAGCCTGAAATCTCAGCACTCAGAAGGCTGAAATAGGAGGATCACCATAAGTTTGAGGCCAGCCTGGGCTATATAGTGAGTTTAAAACCAGTGACTCTCTCTCTCTCTCTCTCTCTCTCTCTCTCTCTCTCTCTCTCTCTCTCTCAGATTTCATGTAAGAATTATGTAGGAAGGACTTATATTTATTGATGCTTATATCACAGGCACTGTAAATTATATTTTATTTCATTTTATTTTGTTTCTTATAACTATACAAATCTAGACTTAAAATTCTCCATTTTTACAGCAGGAAATAAAGCTAAACTGAATTTAATGGATTATTTTAGCCATACAAGTTGAAATTAACAAAGTGAGAATTTTACCTGGTGCAATCTAGCTCCAAAATTTCATCAGTTTTAGTATAATAGATCGATGAAATATATATATATATATATATATATATATATATATATATATATATATATATATAATATGTGAGTTTCTGTAACTGTCAATGATATGCATGAGGTTTAGGGTGGTGAGCATAACCGGTGAAGACCACATTGGTTATGTCTACTGAAGCCTGTTTTGCTGCATCCAGCACAGCTCTTGAATCTCCCAAGGGATGACAAGTGGATGACAAAGAAATGGAGACAAGAGTCAGAATGTGGAAAGCTCAAGTCAGGTGGAGCATCCTTTCCTAATGGGAGAGAAGGAACTGCTCAAGGCCTGCAGCGTGTTTAATCTGTATACTTGGGCTGTTAACGCCCCTGAAACCCCTCTGCCTAGCAACTTGTTTGCTTGGCTCCCAGGGTCACCTTGCATTCTTGGAGCTGGAGCCACTTGTGGCTTGCCTCAGGAGCTCCATGATCTCAAGGCTGCCTTGCTTTAGTCCCACATGTGTGATAGACCTCCAGCTTCATTCACTCTCCACACTTTTTGTTCCAAGAAGGGGGCTTTAAAAATTTGATAAATCCAACGATGGATGAACTTCAATGAAATCAACTAAAAAAAATGCAGTATCTAAACTGGCATCACACATTTAGTTTTCTTACGGTATGTATGTATGTATGAATTTATTTCAGTACTGAAGATTGAACCCAGGTCTTTCACACTGAGCTACACCTCCAGCTCTTTCTTTCATTGAGACAGGACCTCTTTACATTGCTAAATTTCCCACACCGGGCTGGAACTTGTGATCCTGCAGCCTGGGTCAGTCAGAGAACTTGGATTGCAAGTAGTGCCATCATGCACAGCTAAACTTTTTAAAAGCTATTTAAAATACATTTGAGGGCTGGCCAGATAGCATGGCAGATTGAGTGCCTGCTTAGGCAGAGCTCAGTGGCTGGGGTTCTATCCCTGGAGTGCCATGCCAGCCCTACCCCAAGGGCATGCTGAGATGTTGATGGAGACTAGGCACCTGTAATCCCAGAATTTGGGAAACTGAAAACAGGAGAATCACTATGATTCAGGAAAATCAGTCTATATAGTGAGACCCTGTAGACGCTATACTAAATACGTTAAAAAAAATACATTTGGAATCTTTAGGAAAATAACCACTGATGGCAAGGTGACTCTTAGGTTTTT